>JALGQZ010000008.1:30768365-30828365 GCA_023105745.1 Austropuccinia psidii
AATTTCCTTCATTTTTTTTTGAATTGAAGAGGAAAATCTGGAGAATAAAGAACCAGAAGCTCATAATTTTGGGATTTTTTTTTGGTGGGACAAGTGAAGATGCAAAAAGAGTTTTTTTTTCAGATGTTTTTTTCCCATCTTTGTAATATGACTATTTTTTAAAAAATTAATATAAAAACTTCCCACTTATGAATTTCCTTCAATTTTTTTTCAAAATGAAGGGTTCAATCTGGACAATAAAGAACCAGAGGCCTCTGAATTGGGGGAATTTCTTTTGGTGGGACAACAAGTGAAGGAACAATAAGTGTTTTATTGCAAATATTTTTTTTTCTTGTTTGTAATATGACTAATTTTAAGTACAAAAGTGCCACATGTTTGATAAAAAAAGGGACTTAGGTGGGATTTAAGCAAAAAATAGGACTGAGGAGGGGGTTAAGTGGCATAAATTGTATATACAAAAATCAATCAATCTGAATCAACCTCCAAAATAGTTGGTCTTTTCTGAGGGGGGGGGGGGGAGGAAGATTGGACAAATATAACATCCTGTTTTTCTTAAATTTATCAGCCCACACAAGGGCTTGTGGTTGGGAATGAAATTACTAATTCACAGTAATGGGGGGGGGACTGGATAAACTTTAGAAATGATTATATCCAAAGGAACAAAATGAGAACAGCTATCCAAGAAGCAGATAAAAATAGGGCAATTATCATTTGGAGGACAGAAGTAAGGGAAAAAAAGATAAGATTGGACTGTGGAATATAAGAAAACTGGTCTTTTATACTTATTTGCAATCGGATCCCCCATGCTAGGCATAGACATCCACTTGCTTTTTGGAGCCTGGCCAACATCTTCATACCATTCAATTCCTTACAAATAAGAGGATACTGAGGGAATCAAAGTGTTAATGGCTTCATAAAGGTCTTGTTTTTGTTGAATTTCTTCAGTCAAGTCCCCTCTGACATAAGCCCATTGATCTTGAGTCTTGTAAATGTAGTGGGATACTGTTCTGTAGCCACAGTTTCCATCACCCTGGACATTGATGGCCTTGAAGGTGTATTTCAATATAAACTTGGGCAAGTCTTCTGATCCAGGTATCTGATAAAATAAGGTCAAAAAATCAATAAACATCAAAATAAACAAGAGAAATATACATTAAAAAGAATCAGAAACTCACAAAAAGCTTGGAGAATTCATCACTTGTGTGATAATTGCTTTGAAAATGCTCACAGGTAAAGTTAAGTGCATAATATCTCTTCAAACTGGTGGCAGGCTTGTGCAATTTTCTTTGTGAGGTTTTGCTTCCAATTACCAATTTTCTGGACCTTCTAAGGGTTACTTCTGATTTATTTAATTCAGTTTCTGAGGGTAGTGAATCTGATGAACTGATTGATTTAGATAATGAGTCCTCAGAATCTTCAGAATTTTCAGATGAGTCCACTTCCATAATTGGAGAGGGGACATTTGACTGTGATCTTGATGTTGTTGTACTGGTCACTTTTGATGGGGGTCTTCCTCTTCTCTTCGATTGAATTTCAATAATTCCAAATCTTGATGGTTCTATTTTATTTTTATTTTTATTCTTATTATTGGCTCCTTGGGGTCTTCCATGGATATTCTTGCATTCTAGTGGGTCTTCATAATATTGATCATCCTCTTGACTCTTGTAAGTTTGATCAAATGAGACTTTTTCAGTCAAAACAACTTGAAAATATTGAAAAATTGGGGTGATTTCTGCCATTGGTCTTTGAAAAAGGTCTTCTCCAATATCTCAGAATATTTTCTTGGCTTCATTCTTTCTTTCTTTTTTCAACACTTTGACCATAACCTTGAAAACCAGTCTGAGAAAAATATGAAAAAGAAAATCAGTTAATAAGGAAAAAATTAGGAATTTGAAGTTAAAAAACCCTCACAGGCAAATCAAAATGCCACTGAGGATGGAAGTCTGATATCTAAAGCCTTTGGCACCTAGAAAATGTGTTTTGGGTCTTATTATTGCAAGAAATTCCTTGATAATTTTTGTACTTGATGGTGCATTTCTCATTGGGAGGAAATTTGGTTTTGAAATTTTCAAAGGCAATCTGAAGAGAATAATGAGACACCTTGCCATTGAGAGCACAGATGTGTGGAGGAAAATTCTTGACATGGACAATAATTTCTTTAGAGATTCTGTTGATGATTTCAATAAATTGTTTTCTAAATGCTATGTGGAGAGCCCTAACTACCTCCAGGAGAGTACCAGTGGACTTTTGGAGCCAAAGTTTAACCATGGCATGGGCATCTTCAACTCTGGATGTAAGGTGTGGATATGAAACTTTGATTAAAAATCAAGTACTTTTCCTGTCCTCAAAATTTGTATGAGGTAAAAATCAATTAAAAATAGTAAGAAATATTTTTTTTAAGAGAAAACACACCAATTTTATTGTGTATAACTTTATTAGTATAAATCAATAATATGATAAAAATTTATTGTTTTACCAACAATAAAAATTTATCCAAAAAATACTCTACAAGAGATATTTTAAGGCTACAAAAGAAATTTCTTTAAGAGCAATTTCAATTGGAATTAATTGAGCAATGAACTGCAAGCAATTAATTAAAGAAAAGAGTCTTTAAAAATAATATTAAAGAGAAAACACACCCAAAAGTGACCAGAGTGAATTTGGAAACAAAGTGACAAAGTTAACAGTGATGAAAGATGCTTTAATTCACTTTTGGGGTGGTTCAGGGGTAAAAATGATTATAAGAGTTACAAAAAATGATTATAATGATTTTTTCAAGTGGTTGAAAGGGTTAAAATGATTTAAGAAAGGTGGTTGGAATCTTTTATTGATTGGTTTAACAATGTTTAAACTAATTATAAAAGGAAAAGATTCTAACATGAAGAGAAAAGTGGGGCAAAGAAGACATTCTTTTATAGCCATCAATTTTCTTACTCAAAAAGTGAAATTTCCTCTTGTCAGTCTTGAAAAACAGTCTGACAACAGGAAAGCCAATTATGGCATCATTGAACCCTGGTTTAGACCAAGAAAGGGCTGGTTTAAGCCATTTTTAGCCATTTTAGACCCTTAAATCAGCCATTACTATAGCAATACCTGGTCTAGAGCCTTAAAAACACGTCAGAATGTGTGTAAGAGACGTAGAAACTAGTTAAAACTATTTTTACTATGATTGTTTTATATTAAGGGTAGTTTTACCCTCTTGGCAACAGCTAAAACTACCCCAGTTGGTATCAAAACCTCATCATCAATTGAGTCCACAGACCCTGTAACTCAATTCCAGGCCAAAAGTGATGAGCTTTTGCATGAATTTTGACACCTAACGCCTGTCAGCAAGGATTTTGGAGGTCTAGCTCCCCCTTAGAGCTGGAGTTCCTTTTCCCCCCCAAATTTAATCTTTCCAATTTATTTTTCCTTTAATTCCTCATCATGTATTATACTTATAATTTACATATGTAATTCAATTAAGTTGTACAGTTCAATACAGTAATAATTGATACCTCATATGTAAATCAAAGTTCACTTATGTAATACACGCGCACATTTTGACATTTCAATTGAATTCAATTGAAAATACTTTAATTCCTCATAACTTCTAAAATATACACAACACCTAAATTTTAACACAAATTTTGGTGATTAACACTACATGTGATGTGAACTAAATTAAAGTTTTGAGGATTTTCAATTTTCATACAGAATATACTAAAAACTTAATTTAAGCTTATTTAGAGTTGAGTTACAAAATTTTCACTCAGAGGTGACCCCACCTGATTTTTTATGAGGAATCCAATGGTGAAATAATTGTTATATGTTTATTTATTGGATTAAAAGTTATAATAATTTTTATTTAACTTTTTTCCAAATTTATTTATTTTTTTACAATTTTGTTAAATATTCAATTTTACTTAATTTTTTCAAGTATAAATGTAATTTTACAATTTCAAAATTTAATGTAACTTTTTTTTTAAATTGTAATTAAATTTTTTAATTGTGAGTATAATTTCATATTTATATTTTGATTTTCATTTTAATAATATAAATAAGCTTATTTTCTTTATACTTATATGTTAATTTTGTATTTGTGGTCTTTTGGGTATATGAAATTACCTCTAAGGCTCACACTGGAGGTGGAGCCCACACCCAGGTGGCAATGATGGTTGGTCCAGGCTGGCACATAATACTCCTTTAGAGGAAGCCAGGCATTTTCCAAATATTGCAAGACTTCAGGATTTTTGACTTGCTTTTGAAGCTTCTTCTAGTTGTCTTTGAAAGACTTTTCAGTGGATGAATACATAACATGAGAAATGAATCCCAAAGTCATTAATAAAAACAATAATAAGAAAAAAGTGAAATAAAGTGAAAGATAGAAGTATATTACTTGATTCCAAAGGCCCATAGAATTTTCCAAATCAGTTCCATGACAAATTTTCTTCATGAAATGAGAAGATACATCTTTATTGATGTGCCACAAGCATAGCATGACTTTGGAGTCTGGAAAGAGCTTCTTAGGAGAGTTTTTCAAGGCCAGATCCCTGTCAATAACAATGACTGGAGGGGGAACAAGATTGGTTTTGTTGAGGACCTTTTCTATGTATTGATTTAATTCCCAAGCATATGAGGGTTCAGTTTCATTATTCATCAAACAAAAAGCCCCAGAAAAGGTCTTATTGGTTGAGCTGAATCCAAAAATATGAAAAAGGGGCAATTTTTACTTATTGGTTTTATAAGTACAATCCATAAGAATGACATGAGGAAAGCCAAGAAGGAGTTTTATGGCAAGGAAGTGAGTGAAAAAAAAGGATGTAATGTGTCCCTCAGCATCCCTTGCAGAGGACCAAACAAAATTTTCTTCCTTGAGGATGTCAATAAAAGCATCAATGGGCCTTCTGCCTTGCAGTTTGTCGTTCTTGATTTTATTTACTTGGTTGTAAATGTCTTGAAGGATTACAGGCCTGTCAGACTCTCTCTGGCTGCATAATTGGTCCTGAATTTGCCTTTGAATGAGCAGTGCTTCAGACATTTGAGCAATCTGGGATGTTTCTTGCTCATTGAATTTTCCTGAAAGCAGGATGTGCCATGATATTTTCAGTGGCATCATGGCTATGTTCAGGATTTTTGACTTTAAGAGTCCAAGTGGTACTCTTGGCATATTTTTTGGCATGAAGTATAAAAGGAAAGTCAAGCTTTCTTGCGGTGACTGTTTTGGAGGGGCTTTTGTTGGGATTTGGGGTCCCAGACCTGTCACAAGCTATTTCAATTTGGTTGTGGGTCATATTTGACCTCAAGGTGGACACAGAATACCCCTGAGCCCTTGCAAAATTATGCACATTCTGCCAAAGAAGCTCAAGGGTCTGAAATTCACCTTCAGTGGAGGGCTGCGGAATTTTTGAGTGAAAAATATGTATAAATTTGAAAAAAAGGGGAATTCAGGGATTTGGAATGGGGTAAGAAGCTTTTAAAAGGCAAAAAAGAAGTGAAAAAGGTATGAAAAATCCAAAGATGTGGTTAAGAGTGAAAAAAGTGGTTTAATTGTGGAATTAGTGGATGAGGGAAGGTAAAAAATTGGAAATTTAGAGGCTTGAAAGCAGTTTTTTGTGGTGGAAAATGCAGCATTTGGGGGAAAAAAAGAAAGAAAAGTGTGAAAAGCTTTCCAAAATTGCTTTGGTAATGCTGTTTTTCCAAAAAAATTGTTTGGGGTGGGGATAATGTGGATTATTTGGGGGAGGGGCAGGGCAAGAAAAATCTGAGACAATTGGGAGTTGGAGGGGTTTTGGGGGGAAAAACCCTTTTTGGGACATGTTTTGGCCCAATACAGGCATGTTATGTTTCATTTTTAATTAAAAATGGGCCCAGGGCACCCCTTACATGTTTGACCAATTTATGGCCAAAACACATAAGTTTTTAGTAAAAACATGTAAGCTCTTATGTGTTTCTACCAATTTGCTTACATGTTTTTACCAATACCCTAAATATAATTAATAAATTTAATAAATTACCTCATTTGATGAGTGTATGATAAAAACCTAAAGATTATCTCCAACCTCAGAATTAATTTAAAACTTTATAATAACTTAGTAAATTCTCATTAGTTGGTAATAAGATTAATTATTTTTGTAAAAAAGAAAAATTCTTATTTTAGATTATAATTTTTAAAGTATTAATTTTTTAAATTAATAAATTTGAATTTTATGACCTAATTATTACTTTATTCAGTTTTATAAAAGTAAAAGAATATTATTATTATTATTATTATTATTATTATTATTATTATTATTATTATTGGTATTTTCTTAAAGAAAAACAATTATTTAAATGTTTTTCTTTTTAAAAATATATAAATATAATATTTCAATTTAATTAAAAAATGAAATCATTCTTTAAGATAAAATAATTTGAAAAAGAAAAAACTTTCTTATTTTAAAATTTAAATTAATGTAAGTTAAGGTGTAATTAAAAAAAATATATCTTAACTTTAAAGAAAAATAAAATTCTAAATAACAAATGATAACAATGATAATTTTTTAAAATTATAAATTAAATATTTTTAAGTCAATTTTATTTTTAAATCAATTTTTAAAAAATGTTTTTTTTATTAATGTTCTGTTTTTGTTTTTTAGGTTGAAATTTTATAAATATTAAGTAATCATTAAAGTAAAAAATATTTAAGATTTGAATTGAATTTTAAATAATTTTTTTAAGATTTTTCCATTTTTAACTATTAGATTAAGAAATAGTGTAATTTAATTTTAATAATATTTTTATTTAATGCAATATTAAGGAATTTGTAAAGCAATTGAAGAAAAATAATGTTTTCAATTTCTTAAAATCATGAATAAGCTGAATTATTCTCAATTGCAAAGTGAAATTTATTGCCTAATGGGACACTTTCATTGAGAATATCTGTTTCATTAGAGTGCTTTGTGTGAGGTTCTACATTTTCAGTTGTTGCTCTCTGTTTTGTATGAGCTTGTAACAACCACTAGCCAGGGGTAAGGGTATTCATACTTACACCCACTCAAACACCTCAAAACCAGAAAATCCACTGTGTGAATCAGAATTCAGATTCAGAAATTTTCCTTTCTGAAACATGCATACAGTCTGGTTCATCAATACAGTTTGTCAACTTCTGTACAGGCTGGAATTACCCAATACAGTTTGGATACACCATCCTGAAACTGTATGATCACTCAAGACCACCACCCCTCTTGTACAGGTTCTGTACAGCCATAAAGGACCTGTATTGGCTAGACTCAATTCAACCATCAATCATTCTCATGAAAATTATCTGTCTGGATCAGGGCTGGTGATTCTCACATATACCAGCCCCTCTTTCTCCCACTGGGGATTTTTCCCCAGTTAATTAATTTAGTTTATTCATTATTTCATAAATATTCTTATTCTTATTTTGGGTATTATATTTATTTAATTTTAAGTTAGTCTTTGCATTTTCTTTCTGCACCTGTAAAGTATGAGTTAGGTGGCCATATCCTTATTAACCCTTCTCTTTCCATTCTGACAGGTTGAAACAGTGGAATTGGACTTTTTTGTGATTGGCTCTTTTATTTCTTACTCTTATTATTTTGTTTCTGCTTTCTTATATTTCTTTATTTGGCAATTTCATCTTATTACACTCTTAAATGTTTTTTCCATTTACCATATCTTGAGCCCTCCATAAGTAAGTCCCAGGCCCTCTTCACTTAGAAGAGCCCCTGTGACAGAGCTATCCTTTGACTATTTCTGTTTTATTTAATAGAATACTAATATTCTCCTCAATATAATCCAAATGAGCAACAATTCTGTAATAACAGGGTTCTCAGGCATGAAGAAAGATCACTTTCCTTGTTAAATTAAAAGGTGATTAAGGTGAGAATTACAAGAATGTATGCAATTCGGAAAATCTGAATTATTCAGCAGTGAAAGTCCAAATCCCAGGGCTTCTGGGCTTGTATTGTTTGTATATGGACCTGCTGAAGAGCCAAAGGTGTAAATACATGAACAAATAAATTTTTCCATTCCATTTAAGGCCATCTTTTTCATAATATATCTAGCTCTGACTAATAGTTGTGCGTATTGATTTTTTTTCTTCTGAAAGTGTTTGCCTAAAACATGCCTCATACTTCATCTTTCAGGCTGTGTAGTAAGTCTTGGAATGAAATATTTCATACATTTTAGGTGGGGTTGGGAGAGAAGAATGGAGGTTCAAATGACTTTCATTGAATTTATCCATCCCAAAATGCTTATTTCCTATCCTGAAATTTCTGATGGTTTATAATGAGTATTAATGTACTATTTTGGCTTTATTCTCTGTTTTTAGCTTAATTTTTAAGAATTATATCTTTGGTAGTAAAAAAGAATAAAAATTATGGAGCTTCAATTGAGCCCCTTAAACAAGTTCGAGAAGCCATAACAGCCATCAAAAAAGGAAATATAGAGATTAATTACTTCATAAAAATAGGTCTTTTTTAAAAAATGAAAATGTTTTATTCAACAAATGAGTTGAGAAATTTAATATTGGAGAAAAATCCTGCATAATCATAATCTGAAATTTTGAAGTAAATTCCACAATGATAGTTCTTAGAATATCCAATTAGGATAGGCTTTCTTATGATTTTATGATAAAATATTCTGTTTTATAAAAAAAAAAAGAAAAATTTGCCACTCAGATAGTTTATTGACTGAAAAATTGATAAAACAGTAAATTATTTCATATTATAGCACTGATTAATGGAAATGTTTTCCATCTTAATTTTTTTAAGGAAAGGGAAAGTAAAATCAAAATATGTAATATCTGTTATGTGAGAATATTAATAGATGTTTATTCCAATAATAAAATAAATGAAATAAAATAAATAATAAGCTATGTTTTTATTGGCGGGGATACAATACAGATGAGGCCTGTCATACCTGGAAAGAGCATATAATATGGTAAAAGAGAAAATTGATTCCTCAAAATTATTTTAAAGCAAGAAATTTGATAGAATCTAAATTTCATTTATCAAAATTACATTATTTATCCCTTTTTTCAATTAAAAAGTAATTTTATGATGAAAATTAATTATAGATAATTAAGATGACACTAAAATTCCAAATATTTTGATGGCATGGTATAATAAAAAGTTAGATTTATTGGGAAGGGAAAAGGCCAAGAAATATTTTATATTTACTTGATTATTTTAGCGAGGTATATTTACTGTTCATAATACCAATATTAAGCATTAAAACTAAATTTCAAATAGCTTTCTTCAATGGTATAGTGAGACTTCATGGCCAGAAACAAAATTTAAGTGTTTAAGTGGACAGTTATCTGAAATTTTACTTGCAAGTGATCACATACAAGTTAAAAAACATATTTAAAAGCCAGAATAATCTGTGTTTCTTTTCAGTGACTATTGCTTCCATAATTCTATTATCTACTATTTTTGAGCCTCAATTTTCTTCTGATAAATTTAAAATATGGCTATTCCCCATACTTGGAAATATTACCGCCTTGAGCTATAAAGTCCTACTTAATCACTCTTTTTTTGATAAAAAAGAACTTGAAACATTTTTATAGCTAAAAATTCATTTTCTCAAGAAATATCATCACCAAAAAATATAATTTAATTAATTTAAAATCTTTTATTTCCCAGAGGAAAACTTAGTTTGAATTACCCTGACTACCACATTTCTCCTTCTTTTAGAACATCTTCATGGCAAAGTTTTGAAAATTCATATTTTATTCCTTCATCAGAAAAATAGTATTGAGTATTATGGAATGGATTTTGACTTTGAATATCCAAGAAGGTCTTAAGTAAGATTTACAATTAATATTGAGTCTTATAGCCATAAATTACCTTTTGGAAATGAAAACTAGAAATTGGAACTCAAAATATTTCAATTTAATTGAACTAACCTTTCTAAACAAATTTGAAACACAAAAACTTATATATTTACAATTTTATGTTTAAATGATTTCATCATGTTAAGTAAATGTTTCAAAATATCTCTTTGCATTGATTCATATCATTAATTCTTTCTCGAAAATTTTCCCATTTCATTTTTTCCACATTTCCATCTTGGTTCCCAAAAATATGTCATAAATAATTAATGAGTATCTCAAGGAAAATTAAGAAATATGTCTAATATTTAATTTTTGAATCAATTAGCTTTATTGGCTTACAAAATACCCCAGTAAGAGTAATACTGTCCTCATTCACTTTATCTAATACATTCTTCATGCTTGTAATTGTTTATACTCATTTTGAACATTTTTCATTCAAGCTAAAATGCAATGAAACACCCATGAATTAAAGTAAAATCTCTATGGAAAAATCAACTAACATCCATTTATGGAAAATTTTATTTTTGCTAAAAGCAATTCCCATAATTTGGCCATATTCTTAAGCTTTTCCCTTTGTTTTTAAACCATTTCTGAACCAAAAATATGAATCACTTTCTACTTTGGTTAACTTTGTTCTGGCCAAATATTCTGGCTCCCCAGAAAAATTAAAAAACATGGAGAAATTGGCTTAAAATAGCCCAGAAACCCTCCAAAAGGGGTCTAAATTCTCAATTATTGATGATTTAGGCTTTAGACCCCTTTATGGGGGTTCGTAGGCCATTTCAAGGGATTTTTTTCCCATTATTATCCGAAAAAAGGATAAAAGTATTATAATTTTCAGAGACAATATTTACAAATGCACCCAAGAATTCACTCACCCCTCTCTACCAAAAAAGAAGAAAAATAAAAGAGAAAAGAAACCAAATTTTTCAAATTACTGAAGGAATCTGAAAAGAAACTTCAAAGTGTTTGGTGAATTTTCTTGAAATGCTAATAAAATTGTTTTTTGTACTCTATTCAAAATTTGAAGTAAATTGAAAGCATACTATAAAGAACCAATAATCACTCTGAAGCAGTTTGAAATTCATAAAACCATTATTAAGTTTTAATCTATTTGAACACCTTCATTTAAAATCTTCCCATTAGCTATTTTGGAGAGAAGAGATGAGGAAATTAAAGGGAAAAACCATTCTTTTATCTCCTTGAGTCAAATAAAATCCCAAAATCTGTTATTTTGTGAATTTATGGACACCTAAGGTTTTTATAATAAAATTTCACACTAAATATTTTGGCGTATATATAAAAATAATATTCCTTTGAGGGTAAAAATTTCTTTTTCTGGAGATATTATTTCATTTTAATTTTAAAAAAAAGAAAAATAAGTCAAGTTGTATTTGCTTCCTAAGAGGCCAGAAATTGACATCTCTTTTCTAAATAGTTGAAAAATTCATTTCCCTAAGAGTCATAATTAAATAACCCCTGTAAATGGATTTCAATCGGAGTAATATTTTTATCTAATACATAATTGAGATTTTTTTCTGAAAAATAAAATGGAATATTTGGAAGAATCATGCAATTTAATATTCCTAAACATTTTCTTTTAAAATGTAAAATACTTTTTGTCCTTCTGCAAGCTATGTAATAGGATGATTAAAACTCAATAGAAGGATTTTATAGGGTTTTCTCTACATATATCTGTTCAAAAAGAAGAATTTGTATTTTATTTCCATTTGATTAGATATGAAATCAAAATGAGAGAATTTAATTGTAACAAGACCAACATTTAAGCATTTGTTCGCTATTTTTCATTGAATTTTTTACTTGAAGTTTCTTCTTATGACCATGTTTTACTCAAATATTTATTGAATTATCAATTCAAAGAATTAAATAATCAAATTGGATAAGTATTATCATTTTTAAAAATCAATTTTTGTTGAAAAATATTGTGAAGTAAACATTGCAAAATTTCAAAACAGCTTTTATTCCTCAATTTAAGAACTTAATTATTATGATCTAAATAATATTGTTATCAATCCCGAATAAATGGATTTGAATCATGTTGTATATCTTAAAAAAGGAAAAGAGAATATCCAACTTTTATCTTTGAAATTAGTTTAATTCTGAGGAAAAAATCTTTTATAACATCTTATTTTGAAATTTTCAAGAAAAATTATTTCAGAAATCATATATTTAAAATCAGATTCAGTTTTATTTAGTTTTATTTATGAGGAAAGAAAATGTTTAAAATTCAAAATTGTTAGGGAAATTGAACTTGTATAATGTTTTTCCATTTTCACAAATACCTAATCAAGCTATCAATTCTATTTAAAATTATTTCAAGTCTTGGTAATAATAATTTGAAATAAAAGTAATCTTTATCAATTGAAAAATTTAAATTCATATCAAGAAAAAAAATGGTCGAAAATCTTTTTAGAGGAATTTCTTGCAAAGATTTTGTTTAATTTGTTTCAAAATTCAAGACTTGGTAATTTTAAAACAATTGATACATGAGTACGCTATAGAAAATTTCAAAATCTTCACAAAAATCATAAAAAAGATATGATATTAATTCTGTTCTTCTTTGGAAAAAAAATATCCATTGAGAAATTTATTACTTATATAATTGATGCAATATTTAAAATTTGTATCAAATGTTCAATTATATACAATTGAAAATTGAAGTCTATTTTGTATTATTCTTGCAGTAATTTAGATTTTTTGTAGATGAAAGTGAGTGAAATTTCAAATGATATGATTCTTTATATTATGTTTTTAATTTATTCCAAAACATTATGTAAAATTCTTTTAAATTAAAGTTAAGCAATTGAATTCTCATGGCTTGAATATGTGGCTTAAATCTTTCTTGAAAGTCCCATCTCAAAATCCTAGGTTAAATTTAGAGGCCAAAATCAATACATCTCAGGTTCAAAACTGAGTTAAAACTCAGTGGAACATCAAATAATATTCTAAATTCCAACATTAATAAAATCCGAGTTGCAGGATGACTTCAACCTGCCTCCAACCTAAGCTTAGGAAATTAATATAGAATATTATATTGATGATATAAGTCCTTTAATGATGAAGCTGATGAATATTGTAAAAACAGAAACAAAATACTCCTTTTAATCCTTGTAAATGACTCAAATATTCATTGAAAGAAATAATCTAAGAGACCATCTTGGGAGAAATCAATCACTAAATTGGTATTCATGGTATAATTACTTGTTGTCATTTAATATTATCATAATTATGTAATTTTATGTGGTTACAAGTGCATTTATGGCTAATTAATGATAAAGTTAAATAAGTAAGTATTCTTTTTACTCAATGATAAATTTGAGTTTTCAAAAATATATTGTATTCCTTGGTAATTTCATCACATGTTGTATTTTCTGTGAAATTTTGAAGATTCAGGTTTTGGAATGGATTCATCAGAAACTTCTTGTAGGTGATTTTTTCAGCTGATCTTGTGAGCTCATAATTCTTTTTTTCATTTTTTATCAGAAGTTTCTTCATTTTTTCTTGAGAATTCAGTATTATTCATAAAATAATTTACTTTTAATATTTTTTTGAAGATTCACCTCATTTCTATGTAATTTAGGCTTATAGGTAAAATAAAAGCATGTTTCCATGAGATAGTTTGTGGAATACTAGTCCAAAGATTTTTTAATTACAATTTGTTTGGTATATAAATGAAAAATAATCAGGAGCTTATGGGGCACAGGAGTCAGAGGTTCTGATTTCCTCCTTTGTAAATACAAATAGAACCTCATTTTCTATTTTCTTCCAATTTGATAATACCTTAGCCTTAGTAATAGGCTGTTCAAGATGTTTCAATTTATTAATAAAGCTATTATAATCCACTTATTAGCTACTTTAAGCTTGATATTCCTTAGAGGTTCCAGAATCTGGGGGACCCTTCCTCTCTTCACTTTTATTTTTACTGATTATATATTCTTATGCTCAAGTAATTAATCCCATCCTTTGTAAGTGAATTATGGGAAATTATAATATGCGTGTAAAAATAAAGTAAGTTTCAGTTAAGAAAATAGAAATTTCACTAATATCAGTCAGTATGCAATATGGGATTTTAAAAAATCCCTTTTTTATGTGAAAATGAAAAACAAATAAGTTTTAACACTCTCTCTATGTGTTATGTGGTATTGATAATTAGTTATGGAAGTAGTTTCTACTTTAAATCCTTATAAAGCTGTGATTCTGTACTATTTATAAGTAAGTCATAGATTGGTTGTTGATTAGAATCCAAATATGGATTTAATTTTATGGATGAAATTACTAAAAGGAAGTCATTCATCTTTTTTCTTTGTGATGAAGGATTAATATTAAGGATACATATTACTCATTGTTTTTCCATAGTGAACAAGTTATTTTAAGATGATATTGGACTATTTGAGAATTTAAAGTATACTTCAAGGCTCAAAAAGGGTATCAGTAAAATAAACCCAAGGGGGCCACTGTCAAGTTATTTTTCAAGTATTACTCAAGGAGTAATTCCATTTCAGCTTTCAAGCTTTAAATCTCAATTTAAATAACAAATCCTGCAGTAAACGCATCCTGTATCCCTTCAGGTTAAACCAATAAAGCTAGTCCTGATGGAATTTAAAGCCATCTATATTTATTCAGTAAATAGTACATCTCCCAGTTTGTCTATTTGTAACTCCCTCAAGAAGTCAATAAAAATTCAGAGATTGATTAGGTAAATGTCCCAGACTTCAATCATCAATATTTCGACCTTTGAAATATACCATCCTTTACTAAACCCCATGGGGGTTTTCCCACCTTTTTTTCTCGTTATTGTATCTTATCTCAATAGTAAATACTCATATAGTTAAGTAATTAATTTTCACCTTTTCCCTCACCCATTCAATAGGTATTGGTGAAAATATCCTTACCAAATCTCTTATCAAATTTTTAAAAAGTGAGTTAAGGACTTACTTTGGTGGCTTTATTTCATTTCCCTTTATCTTTTGCATTCCTTCCTTTACTAAGATCTTTTTAAGAGGACATATTTTTTTATCTCTTTGATTATTTTTAGTTGGTCCAAGTTAGATTTTGTTAACTTAACTATAGGACACTCTCAATTTAAAGAGCCCTGGTGACAAAATTCATTTTCGGTTCATTTATTCTCCAAATACTCCCAGTTTTCTCCCTCAATCTTTTTTGACTCTTCAATACTTTCCCAAAATTCCCCAAAAACAGGATCTTTTACCCATTGTAAAAACCTTGATTCATATTCAATAAAGTTCAGACACCCAATAGAGGATAATTTTGACACACTTGAGTATCTTTGGAATAATCTTCATTAATGTGGTCAGAGAAGTGGGTTATTTCATTGCCACTGTGAGCTAAAGTATTCCTCAAAAACCAAATTTCAACTGGATTGGAAAAATTTGGTACCTCCACCTTCCACATCTTACAGGATAGAAATCTTACAAAGATCATATAAAGCTGTCCTTTTTTTATTTAAAAAGTCATGATAGCTCCAAAAACATTTTATCACATCCCTCATTCAAGAAATTTCATAAAAATGAAGCTAAAACAATTTGTGATATTACTGACTCCCTCCTCATTTGTACGAAATTTCAATTTTAATGTTTTAATAAAAGGGAGGAAACCATACTCAAGGTATAAGACCTATTAATTCTCTCAATGAAATCCTCAAGGAAAAAGATATTTTGTGCACCTGTAAAAGACACCAATAAAGTCAAGTTAAATTCATTCTTTTTCACTAATCCCCTTTTGCTTAAGCTTCTAAAAGGATTACCCTATGTTATCCTTATAGAATATTTACAAAATACCAAAAGATTTCCAATTCTCTTATTTCATATTTTTGTATTTTCTTCCACCATCAAGAATTTTTCTGGTCTCTTTTTTTCTTAAAAGACAAAAATTAAAGAAATGATGATTAGGCTTTACAAAAAAGATCAATCAAGCCTCCAAAATAAATAAACTTTTCCCCACCCACTGTGATTTCAATTTATAGATATTTGGCCTTAGAAAATTGAATATAGAAATAATTTTTCAAATTGAAAATTATTATTTTTATTTTGAACATCAAAAAAGGTTTTTGTACTTATTTCATGAGTAAATATTGATCCAAAACTTATTTATTAAGTTCATTAAGAATTCAAATCAAGTAAATATCTTTTATTTCATCTTTTATTTCTCATTTCATTTTTCCATTTCAAACTTATTTTGTTTTTTATTATCAAATTATGTATTCTAATGATAAAAAGGCCTTTAAAAATGATCATAATAAAGAAAAGAAATAAATTGAGAATCTTGACTTGGTTTGATATTTAAGGAATACCTGGATTCATTTGAAGCAACACTTGATACCTGACTTGACCAATTATTACCCTCATTTTAGTACTTCCACCAGTTCCCAAGTTAAATCAGATAATGTCTTGGTATAAATATGGCTCCATAACTACATAGGAGCACCCCTGAAAATGACCAGGGATCTTAAATTGGAGTTCAAGAAAATATCAATTGAAACTATTAATGTAATATCAAAATAAGTGATAGATTTTTGTAATAATTACTGATATCATTTTTAACTCTCAAAGGAAATATTTCTGCCCATTCACTCATTTTTTTTAAAATGAATATACTAAAACTCCTTCCATAAATTTTTGAAATATAAAAGAATTTTATTTTCACCTTCAATGGAGCTAAGTGTTTCCTGTAATTTCACATTCATTATTTTTGTTTATTTTAATTTGATAAAAGCCTTTATTAGGGATAGAAAGGTGATGATATCAGTGTATAAATGGAAAGAAAATTGGAAATCAGGACAATTATTGACCCTATTTTTGAGGACCTTTTCCAAATACATATGGCTTAAATTACCCCATTTACTTAGCATTTTTAACATATATTAAATGAAAGGATATACTACCAACAATCAACCTCTTGAGAATGGGGAATTAAATCTTATGAAGATATTTTGGAATCAAATGAATTTAGGAAAGATCTACATGAAGGAAACGTAATAAAAGGGATACATTAAGGTTCTGAATGATTGAATTAGTTTCCAAAGGAAGAGGAAGGCCTCCAACAAAAATGACTAGTTCCTGGATATACATGTCCCAATAAGCTATGTCTTCTACCCCAACACATAGAGATTGATTTATCTTCTTCCAATAATTTGAATTGCTTCTTTCACCTTAAGTTTCTCAAGCCACCATCCACCTCAAAATAAAGTAAAACAAAACCAAAAGGTCTCAAATATTATTCATCACAATGAACACTTTGATATTTCCACCCAAGCCTACCACCATTCTGGACAGTTTTCCTGGAATTTATATGAGCTTTCAATATTTTCAAATAAGTTATCACTCAAGTGATGATTACCACAAGATTTTATATGTTATTTTATATTCACAATTTTTATGAATTGATGTTATGTCATTATTTTTCCATTCCTTGGTGAAAAGGAGGTTCTGAAACCCATTTAAAGTTCTACTTCCAAAAGCCTCAACTTTAAGGTTTATGAAGAATTGTTTTTTAAAAACTGTGGCCCATTAAATTGATAATACAGAATATTTCAGACTGTGACTCAAAAACAGAGAACAAAAATTACATCCAAAATACCATAAACCAATGGTAGAGCAAAATATCACAAAAAATGGAACCAAGCCAAAACATCTCATAAAGGTATTAAAGAAAAGAGGAAATCCACCTAATAGCAAAATAATCAACTCCCATAAGCATGATATAAGGAATGACAGAGTTATTTCAGCTCAAAATGTCAGCCTGTTATTTGAAACCAGAGCGCAAGCAAGACAGCCAAAATACCATAAAGCAATGGTAGAGTAAAAATACCACCAAAACATGGATCTTATAAAAAAAATCTCAAATGGTATAGAAAGAAAGAGGAAAATCACCTGTCAGCCTGTGACTCAAAACAGAGCACTAGCATGACATCCAACATACCATAAATGATGGTATGACAAGTATTGAACAAACATAGTCAATACAGGTAATAAATAAGAGGAAAAAACTCCTCTTAAATTAAACACCAACCTTATCCAAACAGAATAAGGAAACCTAGAGGAGAATAAACAAGTCAAAACCCTTATTTTCACCTCTCATCTAACTTATGCATATTTAAGTTATTCTATACCAAAATGGTATTTTTCTTAAAGCTCACATAGAGAGCTACACAATGGTATCATCCATGTTGCTGTAACATCACTACAACTGGAGATACCATATGACCTTTATTTTAGAAACCAAGACCCCCCTGAAAGTCAAAGAGGGATTGTACAAAACTGTACAAATGTATAACAAAATTAAAGATCTAAACAAGAGCTTTAATTTGAGACACCTTAGACCTCTGTATCTCTTAAATTGACTGAGGGATCTTGGTTCAAAGGTTTAACAACCAAAATACAGATATTCTGAAAACAACAATGTAAACAAACCCCTGTATCTTTGGCATACACTCATACAACTGTACAGTGTAATATACCAAACTGTAGAGCTAATTAAGCCCTACAAGACTGTATCATCAGAATACAGATATCTTCCAAATTGAAGAAGATATCTGGTATGGAAGTTTTTTAAGCCTCATACTGATGTACAAAAATACATCCAAAAACTTAAAACCCTTATAACTTTTGCTATATTTAAAGAAGGGTAAACATGAAGCATACCAAATTGAAGAGCTCATTAAGCCCTTCAATTCTGTGCTCTTGATTTCTTGATATCTTAAGAACTGACTGAGATATCTTGATTGGAAGGTTTTTCTAGCAATACATGACTGTATCAAACTTGTATCAAACAGTATTGCTCTCATACTTAAAATAACATCCTTATGAAGATATAACCTCTCTAAAATCATCATTATTGATCATACAGACACCAGAACAACGTCATCCAAGTGCTGACGTGGCAGGTGAAAAGTTTTTTCACCCTGTATTGATCCAGAATGATCATTTGTGGTTCCAAAACCACAATTCTGCCTCTATTGACGTCAGAATTGACGATCCAGAACCACAGACTGATCATTGGAGTGAAAATTTTCACTCCTCTGATGCGTGAAGAGTTAATAACTCTTGACAGTCTTGAAAGATATAAAAAGAAGGGTTTTTTCCTTGAAAACCCATCATCTTTATCTTATTATCCATATTCTTACGTGACAAAACTGTTATCAATCAGTAGTGTCCTTAGAATTATCATTAAAGATATAATTAGAATATAATAATTGTAGTACTTCTTTACAGTCAAAGATATTAGAGTATTGCTACCCAGGTCCTCAACAGACTCATCACCACTGTTACCACGTAGCAGTAGGACCTGAAGATTTAAATTTATTTGTTTTTTGACGTGTCACAGTCATAATACTAGCTTGTAACTACATTTTATAGCTACTATATAGACTCAGCCTGACATCACCCCTTTCCAAATATACAACCTCTTTAATCATAGGACAAATGATAAGAAAGTTATTCAGGCTCAAAGCAGTTTCTGAGAATAAATGTTAATTTTAACCTCTAATCTACAAGCAATATAAAGAGGCTGAATCTCATCAGATGTGTTCTCAAATTGAAGCTCTCAGTCATGAATATCCCATTTTACTAGCCAAACTGAGCTAGAATAAAAACAAAAGAGATTATGGCCAAATTAAAGCCAAATAAGGGTGAATAAAATACTCACCTCCCATCTAACCTTTACAGTTTTAGTGTGGGATACTTAAAGTGGGTTCATTTGGAAAGAGCACAATCAGGGCTATATAATAATTCCATCCATTTCCCCATAGCTAATATAGACAAAAAGTTCTGTAGAAAACAATTTCCATACAGAATTTGAGAAAAATCCATATTTGAATGATGGAAATTAAGCATAGTATAGCCTTGGCATATTGAATTTTGACCATACAAAACCCAGTTACCATTGTGTAGAACCCATCCAGGGATACACAATGAACCAACTCTGAGCTCAATATCCTATAAACTGACAAATTTGTGGCAGCTTTAAGGTTCAAGTCCCACAGTGTGGCCAATACACATTTACTGTGAGATACTTTCCCATATCCTTGAATATAAGGTGTCAATTTTACAAAGAATCCTGTTTATACTTCAAATCATCATAAATTGATCAATAAAGGGTACCCATAAGTGTTCTGTATAGCATTCTACATGCCATACACATCAGAAGAAGGTTATGTGGTCCCCAGTTGAAAATTTTCACCCTTTCTTGCTGAAAACTTCCTAGATGTGGTTTCAAAACCATATCTGAGACCAAAACAGGCTGTAAAAGCTTTTTGAAAAGCAAAATACAGCCCTTGGAAGTAAACAATCTTCACTTCCTCTGAGTGAACTGGTCTAGAGGAACTTTTCACCCACTTTGAAGATAAAAAGGGACCTTTCTCTTCCCAAAAGAGGAATCCCCAACCTTCTCTTAAATTCTGATTTACTACAACTGTCAAAAAAAGTCATACTCTAGTAATAGTATTGTAATATCTTATTATAGTTAATCAACTGATAAGCAGTGCATCCTGGGTATTCAGTAGCACTCACCACAACTATATTCCATAGTAAAGCCCTTAAGACTACTATCAATGCTATTCTTACTATATTTAAATGTGTCACAGTCATAGTTAAAGTTTAAATCCTCTTATTATTACTTGATCATAGACTCAGCCTTACATTTTGGGAGCCTGGCTGTGTTTTTTGAACTTATTTGAAATAAAAGTGAGTTCCTTTTTCTTAATTTTGTTTTTTCTCTCAATATTTTTTTATTATTTTTTAGAAGTAAAAATCCTTTAAACAATAAATAATAATATATTGAATATCCTATATAGCTTTTTTGAGTGGTGAATAAACATATACCACTATTTATTTTTCATTTTATGCATTTTTTGATGTGGTACATGATATTTTAATTACCACAGTCTCATTTTGGCACATTTTTTAGCACAAAAATCAGAAATACCTATATCATTCTTTTAAAGTCTTAAAGTAATTCTCATAACTGTTAATAACAGCTTCAGAAGGCATGGTTGAACCTGATGGAAGTTTCAATTGTCTAAATTGAACCACTTTATTCAGTTATTACTGTTCTTTTCAGAACAACAACTGTGAGATATTTGAATCACAACTGTAACCAAGCATCTGTCAAACAGTATTTTTGACATGGAAATTGGTATTACCAGCCCACAGTCACTTTACACAGATGAAATACAGACATATATTACACCAGAGGCCATTATTTGACATGAAGAAGCATTGTTAAGAGTCAAAATTTACATAAGCCCTCTTATTTTGACTATGAGTGAAGGAAAACTTCATATCATTAGAAGCAAAGTAACAGCCCAACTCATCAGTGACACCCTCAGACACAGAACAAGTGCAGAAAGGAAAAGAAAAAGAGGAAAAGTAAAATCCTCATTTCAACCAAGAAATGGACACCAATTTCCACTCAGAGGCCCAGAAAACTAAAATGTTCTTCCTCCATACAAGGTGAACCAACCTTGATAGCTTGTACTGGGAAGATAACAGTAATTAACCCAGTTGTAACTTATAAAGGAAGATCTCCAAAACCTGCAGAACACAGTTTTTTACAAAGCACATTCAAAGTTAAATACCATAAGGACAGATTTTGACAAATTTAATAAACTGATAACATGTCTCCTGTACACCTCAGAGACCTTGGCATCCCAAGGAGCCAGCAAGAGGAAAGAACAGTACTGTTCAGATCCAGAAAATCAGTGTTTGGAAAGAATGGTAAATGGAAAAACACTGAGGGAAATCATGTCCACACTCCCATTCACCTTCCAATTAAGCAGAGACCTCAAACCAGAGGACTGGACAGACATGGATCAAGTACTTTAGCTCCACCAAATCCTCAAAGACCTGTTCCAGTGGAGCATGGAGCACAAGAGGTGCAAAATGTCTTCACACTGCGCAGAACTAGGGGCAAGCTTCCAGAAGATATGTCTCAGAGATATGTCTTTCAAAGACCTTATGGAAATTACCAAAGGCTGGAATACCAACAGGAAATTCAAACTCTTAGAAGAGAGGGAATCCAAAATCAAGGAGAATCAAGCCACCATCCAGGCTATGGAGGAGAAATGGAGCCAGAAAAAGAATATTCTGACTACTTCAGGATCACAAGGAGTAGGCCAACCCACCTCTCAAGTGGCTTCACACCACTCAGAATCCATCAAAGCAGAGGCCAATAGTCACCATTCTTCAAAATTTGAGGAAGCTTCCAGGAGAAGATGAGGATAAAAGGGCAAGAAAAAGACTACTTTCAGCCAGAGGAAGGAAAAATATGACCCAATGATCCAGAACTTGTTAGACTTAGTGAAGGAAGTACACAGAAACAAGAAATAACTGTAAATACACATGATAGAATCAGTACAACTACAAGTAGAAATGATATCCCTACTCAGAATGAACATAGTGTTGTCAAACCTGAGGGTAACATAAAAAGTAATGAACTGTGGTTAAAAATGTCCCAATTTGAAGAAAAAAATCAAGAAATGTTTGATAGGCTCCAAGAAAACAATGTAAGGCTGAAAAAACTGAAAACCTTACAACAAACAACCATCCAAGCTCTTCAAGAGGGCTATGCTAAACTAAGAAAAGCCTCAGAAGAGACCAAGAAAACACTAAACCAATTCTTAGAGAAGCAATACCACTTAAAAAGGGACAGGGAATGCCTGGATCAAGACATAATTTTATTTTCAAAGTCTGCCAGAGGATGAAGTCACAGAGTCAGGGCCCTGTTTTTGGCAATAATCCACACCTCCAAGAGAACATTAAACCAGATGCCCCAATGTAGAGTAAGCACAGATCCCCATCACAATAACCAGATAGAGGGAATATGGATTACTGAGAGAAGTAATCTCTGAAGAAAATTTCCAGAAGGCATGTAAGGTGTGGATATGAAACTTTGATTAAAAATCAAGTACTTTGCCTGTCCTCAAAATTTGTATAAGGTAGGATATAATTGAAAATAGTATGAAATAGTATTTTTCAAAAGAAAACACGCCAGTTTTATTGTTTTCAACTTTATAAGTATAAAACAATAATATTATAAATTTTTATTGTTTTACCAACAATAAAAATTTATCCCAAAATACTCTACAAGAGATATTCAAGGCTACAAAAGAAATTTCTTCAAGAGCAATTTCAATTGGAATTCATTGAGAAAAGAACTGCAAGAAATGAATTAAAGAGAAAATTCTTTAAAAAGATATTCAAAGAGAAAACACGCCCAAAAGTGACCAGAGTGAATTTGGAAACAAAGTGACAAAGTTAACAGTGATGAAAGATGCTTTAATTCACTTATGGGGTGGTTCAAGGGGTAAAAATGATTATAAGAGTTACAAAAATGATTATAATTATTTTTTCAAGGGGTTAAAAGGTTAAAAATTATTCAAAAAGGGTGGTTAGAATCTTTTATTGATTGGTTTAACAGTGTTTAAACTAATTGTCAAAGGAAAAGATTCTAACATGAAGAGAAAAGTGGGGCAAAGAAGACATTCTTTTATAGCCATAAATTTTCTTACTCAAAAAGTAAAATTTACTCTTTCCAGTAGTGGAGAACACTCTGACAACAGAAAAGCCAATTATGGCACCATTGAACCCTGGTTTAGACCAAAAAAGGGCTGGTTTTAGCCATTTGAGACCCTTAAATCAGCCATTACTATAGTAATACCTGGTCTAGAGCCTTCAAAACACATCAGAATGTGTGTAAGAGACATATAAACCAGTTGAAACTGGTTTTACTAATATTTTTTTAACTTAAGGGTAGTTTTACCCTCTTGGCAACAGTTAAAACGGCCCTGGTTGGTATCAAAACCTCATCATCAATTGAGTCACAGACCCTGTGACTCAATTCCAGGCCAAAAGTTATGAACTTTTGCATGTATTTTGACATCCCATGCCTGTCAGAAAGGATTTTGGGGGTCTGGCTCCCCCTTGGAGCTAGGGTACTTTTCCCCCCCAGAATTAATCTTTCCAATTTATTTATTTTTCTTTAATTCCTCATCATGTAATACACTTGTAATTTACACATACAATTCAATTGAGTTTTATAGTACACAACTGTAATAATTGATACCTCATATGTAAATTACAATTCACTTATGTAATACACACACACATTTTGACATTTCAATTGAAAATACTTCAATTCCTCATAACCTCTAAACTACACACAACACCTCAATTTTAACACAAAAATTGATGGTTAACACCTCATGTTGTGTGGATTAAATTAAGGCTTTGAGGATTTTCAACTTTTGTACAGAAAATACTAAAACTTAATTTAAGCTTATTTAGAGTTGAGTTACAGAAATTTTACCCAGAGGTGACCTCAACTTGTTTTTTATGAGGAATACAATGGGGAAGTAATTTTCTTAAGTTTCTTTATTGGATCAAAAGCTATAATATATTTTATGTAAAGCTTCACCAAAAATATTTTAATTTCATTAATTTTATTAAAAATTCATTTTTACTTAATTTATTCAAGTAAAAATGCATTTTCACAATTTTAAAATTTAATGTAATCTTTATTTCGAATTATAATTAAATCTATTTTATTTAAATTTATATCTTATTTTGTTATCTGTGGTCTTTTGGGTATATGAAAATACCTCTAAGGCTCACAAGCCACAAGCTGGCCAAACATTCTTTGATGTAGGAGAATATGATAATATGAGGCTCATTGATTAGATTGATTGACTCTGCATTGATGTACCAAGTATACCAGACTACTGGATAACATCTAGACTGAACACAGAACTCAAAGGGCATGCTAGTATTTGGTACACAGAAATGAAAGAAATTCATGGCAGAAGAAACTGGCCTTGGTGGAAGATTCAGATAATCCAAAATTAAAGTAATGGTACTTGGATATGGGAAAAGATCATGTCATTTGAAAATGACAAATACTCAGTGGGAAAGATCCTTATTAGTGGTGTCTTAAAAATTCTAAAATACTTAAAGCCATTGATCCTCATATGAACATTCAAATTAGGAATAAAAAATTCTTGACACAGCTTCCAGGATAACTAGAACATGTAGTAAAATGAAGGTGCAACCAAAGGTGCACTCTAGATGGCATTGCAAATACCTGACAAGATGTAAGAAAAAGAACAAATATAGGAAGGTATTCCCTATATAAAAGCATTAGTTTTTGATATAAAAGACCTTTCAGGGTTGACAACAAAGACAAAGCCAGAGAAAGAGTGTCAGAAGCAACTAAGCAGAAAAACTCTTGTAACAATTGTGGGTCAACAGACCAATATGCTAACAACTGTCCAAAGGGAAAAAAGAAAAGTCCCAGAGGAATAAATCAAAGCAGAGAATTCTGAATCTGAATCTATGGGTCAGGCCATCAGAGGAAACTATTATTATGACCAAGACTCAATAGAGGAATTCCTGGTGGAGTACCAAGAAAAAACAAAATTAGAAATCCAGGACATACAGTTGGAAGCAGGAATACCACAAGACACTGAAAAAAAAAACCTTGTGCAAGAACACACAAGATGCACAGACCTTCCTTGTCACACCAACTAAAGGAATGGCATACATTCATGAGCCAGCCACTAATATGACTTTTTGTATTGACAATTCTCAAAACATATTGACCATTCAAAGTGGAGCACAATTCTCAATACTGGCCAGAGAATATCCAGAGGAAAAATTCCCAAATTGGGAGAAGCAACTCTTGCAAGCTAAGGCAAAGAATTTCAAAGTGCATCAGGAAAGATGACATCCATCTGGACTATTATCAAAAAAATAATTATACCCCAAAGAAAAGGTAATATTGTGGAACTCGTTTTAGTGTGGGATTGGATAAGGCAGTCCTTGAGGGGAAAATCACAGGTAAACAGTTTTAAATTGCTAGAATGATCCTGTAACCAAGGGTGCTAATGGTGCTTTAGCTCCCCCTCTTAATATACTAAACAATCTCCCTACAGAGCTCACAAATCAATATTTAAGATTGTGGCTTTACAACTAGAGAAGACTTTTCAGCAGTCTCTATCAGACCTATTCAATAATCAGACTAATGATGAAATAGTAATACTAATTTAGATAAAATAATTTCAAAAGATAAATTTGTAGGTGATTGTAGGATAATAAGGTAATAATTGAGTAAAATAAATAGTAGATATGATAGTACTGAGTGGTAATTTCAAGTTGTTTCATTTTCTAAATGTTTTTTTGTTTAATGGATAATAGCTTAATATGATAATATTTAGTATAAGTGATAACTAATTTTGATAATATGTTAAATATATTTGTGATAATGATAATAGTGATAGATAATCAGTATTTAGAGATTATGAATGATAACACCACTATTTCTTTAAGAATACTGGTGAAGGCTTTATAGATTGATTACTACTTATAATAGTAATAATGTATTATAATTGGGGTGATAATAAATAACAAGATATACTAATAGTAACAGTTATGAAACTACTAGTGTGTATTTTTTTGATTGATTTGATCATAGGAATAGTAATATAAATTTTCTTCTAGTGAGAAGAGTATAATATAAATATTGTGTTGAATTTGAGTATTTTACTAATAGATGAATTTATAATATAGGCAGACCTACTGTTAACTACAGCTACTTATAAATCACTATTACTGTAATTTAATAATAATAGTAATTTCTAGATTAACCTACTAGTAAGGGATGAATAGCTATTCTCCTTCTTGGTATATAACTAATTATATTTCATTCATGGGGAGAAGAGGAGAAAGTGAGAGAGAGAGGCCTCCTTTTATGTTGTGAGAAGTACCCATGGGCTCCCCATGTAAAACTTCATTCTTGCCCTTTGAGGTAATTTTTCTGGTGTGGATTTTGTAACAAAAGTCAGATGACCTATCTGTTACACTGCATTGGCAAGCTTGCACAGCTTTGAGAAATTATTTCTGGTGAGTAAGATTTGAGAATGGTTTCATATGATTTAGATATTTTCTCCATTTGTTTGGAAAAAATTAAGATTAGGATGTTTTGCTTGGTGGGGATTTTGATAAAAAAATATCAGGTGACTTCTCCTTTTATACTGCTTTAGTAAGCTTTCACAGCCTTGAGGAATTAATGCTGGTGAGTAAAGGATTAATATGGTGTCATGTGAATGATCCCTTGCATAATTTGTTTGTAATATTTGTTTAATCCCAGGTGATCATGCTGTGTAATGTGGGGATAGGTTAGGAGCTGTAAGATATGATTACTGTATTTGCTGAGAAGTTCTGTGTTTAGTGTTTTTTTACTTGCATGCACCTAGTTAAAATTCAATTTAGTTGTATTTGATAATCCTGAGGCTTTGTAATGTACAGATGTCATGCATGTGGATTGCATAAACCTTCTTTTAAGTGCCTGTATTGTTATTTAATTTCAGGTTTTTAGTGGATTTCCCATGTATTAAGTTGAATTGGATACTTTCATATGATCCTTGTGTCACATGAACTGTATTTTGGTTACTATAATTATTGGTAATATAATCTTCTTGATGGCTTTAGGGTGGATATAATATTAAAATGTTACTTTTTCCATGTAATTTTGAGTTTTTATGTATGTATTAAGCCTATATTGCTGATTATGTAAGCCTTATATGTAAGTTTTCTTGTATAACCCCATAATACAGGATTCTTCTATAATTTATTAATTTATAGAAATATGTTGGCTATTTTCATTCTGAATGCTAAATCTTCCATTCCTTCAAACTTTTGATATTATCCCTGGGTGTTTTGTTACATTTAATAATGTTTCTGAGTGGTGAATTCCTATATTATTTTTTTGATATCTTGAATCTTACCACATTTTTATTTTAAAAAACTTCTTGAAACTGGGAAAAGGTATGGAATACCACAATATCAGACTCAACCCATAGTTTTCAGTGCTTGAATATGCCCACATCCAAGGTCTTTTACTGGGGAAAGACTACCCAAGTATGTATGGCATTGATATCTACAATACTAAAAACAGGAATATTACCATAGGTACAGACAAGAAAAAGAAAGTTTCACTTGACATATACCAATTGTCTAACAAAGAACCCCTAGAAGAATTACTTAATGAATTCAAAGAGGGGACATTCAGTTCTAACCTCACTAGTAAACAGACGCTTAGTTTACTAAAAATTCTGAGGAAGCATAGACAAGCTTTTGCAATAGGGGAAGAACCCTTAGTAAAACTTAGAGGTCATGATATAGAGCTATACCTGGATGTAGAAAGACCTTATCCACCCATGCTTGGAGGACCTCCATACCCCCAGATCCTGGAAACCAGGAAATAAATTGAAAAAAATTTCACTGAACTCCTAGATATGGATTTCATCAGAAAGATAAGACACAATGGAATAGTGGAAGTAACCATACCTGCCAGTATCACTTGGTATGATGACAAATACAGATTGTGCTGAGAGTTCAGAGAACTGAACAACTACACCACAGCTGACAGATACACCATACCAGAAATACCTCATGCTCTAGATAAGCTGGCAAAATCCAAATACATAACCAAGATGGATTTTATGAAAGGCTTAAACCAAAATGGAGTTAAACCAAAATTTATGAATTTTCTCAGAATCATATGCCACATGGGTATATATGAGGTCACCAGGAGGCCATTTGGAATCAAAATTGCACCAGCCCACTTCCAAAGGATGATGTGCACAATATTTCAAGGATAAATATTGGAAGGCTGTATTGTAGTATATATTTCTGATATCATTATATACTCATAAAAATGGGAAGATCATGTGCAGTACATAGACATAGTCTTAAATAAATGCACACCGCTAAATCTGAAAATTTGACGTAAGAAGTGTAACTTTGGAAAACAAGAACTATTGGAGCTGGGACATAAAGTCTCAGGACCTAGATCAGAAAAAAGTAGCAGAAGTACTACAAAAGCCAGTACCAAGAACATAAAAGAGATTAAATCATTCCTTAGGCTTTCTAACTACTACAGAAACCACATCAAAGGTTTTGTGCACATAACTACAAGATTATATAAGTTATGTTCAAAAGATGTAGCTTTTGCAATGACCAAGGAGAGGAGGGATGAATATGAGAGGATCAAACATGAACTCACTAATGCACCTGTCCTTATGCTACCTGACTTTGAATTACCATTCACGTTGTACATAGATGCAGCTTGCAGAAAAGGATTAGGGGCAGCCCTTCACCAAAGACAAATTGTAGATGGTGAACCTAGGCAAGGGTTAATCTGTTATATCTCCAGGCAACTGAAATATTCAGGGACCAGATATGGAGAAACCCCGACTGAATGTTTACTTTTGGTTTGGGATCTATAAAAGCTCCATTAATATTTGGGGGGGTGTAGTCTTTGGAGTTTATACAGACTGCACTTCACTCAAGTATTTGCTCAACATTAAGACTACTATTAGACACATACTGAGATGGCAAATAGGCATCCAAGAGTACAGAGGCAATATGACTATCATATACAGCAAAGTAAAAAGCCATAACAATGTCAATGGCCTCAGTAGATGACTATTGGAAAATTTCAAAAAAAATACAACTTATGACCCAGAAGTAGCTTCCAATATTCCTATCCATTTTATGGAAATAGATAGGAAGAACCTCAGATTTTCCAAATGAGCACCAGGGAGTGGTACCCCAGATACTAACCAAAGTGGACCGGAGGAGACAGAAATTCCCCTATTGGGGATAAGTCCCTCTGAGCTTCAAAATGAATTTTTTAATTCAGTTACTAACTCTTATGCCAAACACAAACAGTGTAGCATATTGTTTCATCTGCTTCAACAAACATAAAGGAGCCCAGAACTGGAATTCCAGTTAGAGGAACCCTTCACCATGAGAAAATTGGCTGCACATAACAGCAAGTGTTGCATTTGAAAACTAGCTTGGACACATAATAGATTGAGCTTTGATAACTACTCTGAATTGGGTTGTAACCAGGATTCCAATGTTCATTAATATTCCAGGTTGTTATAAGCCACTAGAATATCAAGGAATTCTTGATATTATTATTCCTTTTATTCTATAAAATACACATATATCTGATTGTGAGATATCTTCAGATATTTTGATTGATGAAAAAGGCTTTGCATTCTAATTTCATCTTTATTTATATATTGCATTCAATAATCATTCTACTCTAAATATATATTCTTAATTTAAACATTTTCATTTTTCATTTGAAGGCCTTCATAAGTAAAATTCAGTTCCAAAAAATAAATTAAACCCTTACTTTCCTTAAATACCTGCCTATTTCTGGCATATAGTAATATGAATCTATATGCTTTCTTGAAAATTTGTCTTGGAGAAAATCTTCCCCTTAATGAAATTCTCATCTAAAGTAGAAAAAAAATTTTCCTTTTTTATATGATCAGCTTTTTCAAGATTCAAAATAAATTAAAGAAATACTTCAAGCATTTTTCATGAATGGAATTCTCCAGAAAAAAACACAAAAAGTACAAACAATTCAAAATATCACATTGATTGTTCAGGATATTCTCAATATCATTATTATTATAATTTCCATGTCAGTTTCTAATTTCTGTTATCATTATTGAGTCTTAGCAATCTTTCCTATGATGAAATCTTAAATGTCTCTTTTTTAAATAGAAAAAAGGTCCTATTTTTTCTCTTTTGAATTATTTTTTTATTGAAAAAATAAGTAGTAGGGTCTTTAAGGTGAATCATGAAGCTGAAAAATGACTAAATATTCTGCATCAAAGGGAGAAAAATTGCAAAAATTTCAAGCAAGTTCAATTCAAGAGGCATTACAGAGCCTGCTACTGTAAAATTCTTGATGATCATTGACAATATTACAGTAGCAGGTGTTACAGGACTGCTATTGTAATCCTCAGTACTAAAGTATAAAAAAATCTATAAATATGTAAAGATTTGTAAATTTTTAAAGACTAAAGAGAACTCAGAAAACCCCAAAAACAAAAAAAATTATATCATCAAATAGAATAAGCTTCAGGAAAAATTGATAATCAAATTATAAAAATTTGAACTACCATAAATCAAAAAATCTTTACATTGAAAAAAAGAAGGGTTTTTCTAGTGATTCTATTAGAAAATAATTAAGAAATAATTTAAGTTTAGGTTATAAAAAAATACAGCTCATTTGCCATGGGTTTTTATCATTTATTTTTTGAGGTCAATTTATCCTCTGATTTTAACTTTTCAAGAAAAAAGTTTTTTAATTGTTTTTTTGTGTTTTTTTGTTTTCAAGTTTTACTATAAACAAGAAAAAAGAGAAAATTTTCAATTTAGAGCAAAAAATAGGGTAACAAATGATAGGAAACTTATGAATTAAATACCCTAATTAGCATCTTAATTTGAAATTTCAATATTATGTTGGGTCTTAAGAGATGAGGACCAAATCATTGCATATATCAGAGATATCTGAATACACCTGTTTCATTCTTAATCCAAATAGTATTCCAGAAACTTTATATCACTTTGATTCTGTTTAAACCAAGTCAAGACTCAAATTGAGAGCTTTATCATGATTCTTTAGATCTTCAAACCAATGTCATCATTTTGAAAGCTAAACTTTGTGAATTTAGATTGGATTTACTTTTACAAAATCTGATGGTTAATAGATTGAATTGATTATAAATTGAGTTTATGAGAATTAATTTAATTGTGAGTTTGAATATTTCTTATAGGGAAATGTTAACAGAGTACTATACAAAACTATTCATGATCTAAGTAAATACCTTGTGAAATGCTCAAAAAGCCAATAGATAAGTTTTAGATGTAATCCCAACTATGTTCCAATGATGGATGGATATTTCTCTGAAGTAATATTTGCATCACTTCAATATTACTTCTGAAAAATATCAAGTTTATTTCCGCAGTGTCTCACTTGAAAAATATAAATTGAATGAATCTTATAGTCTATTAATCAATATAAATAACAGAAAACAAAACAAGGAACCCTATTTTCATTTTCTTTTTAAAATATCCAAAAGATATCAATACTTCTTTACTATTCTTTTCAGGTTTAATAGATTTGTACTCATAAATTAGTTTTCATACAGCTCTAATAGTCTTAATTAATAACACTCAAGAAATAAAATTGGTAAAATAAAATATTTATTCAAATGATTTCACTTTAAAGTAACATAGAGATCAGTTTTTTAAAAAATTTAGATCATTTTTTTACTTATCCAAAAATAAGTATTTTTCAACTATTCCAAAGTTATATCCAACATTCATATCTTATTAAGAATAATTTTTGAAAATAATTTACAGAGTTTCCCTTCATAAATTCAAGAAAAATTCAGCTTAAAGAACTTGGAAGCTTTATCTCTCAATTCTTTTTATTAATATCAGTTTTTTACTGTTGTCAATTGGATAAATTGAAGAATTACTCAGAAATAATTAGGTCTAGAAAACCATTGAATAAAACAAAAAAACTTCATTAATCAACAAATAGAGAACTCTTCATACATTCCAGTTATTACAGAATCTATCAAGCCTGCATAAGAAAAAAAATAAAAGGAATGCCAATTAAACATAAAAAATATAATTCAAAGTTAAGCAAAATAGAAAATAAGCTGGATGGAATATTTCAAAATGAAAAATGATTAAAACTAGGCTTAAACATACCAATAAGTGAAGTTCAACTTCACTTCAATATAGCACATATAATTTCATTGTATTCCTTTTGATTATGGAAGTATAAGGGAATGTAGCTATATCACATCTCCTGATATAGAATATTCCCTGAATTTTCCAAAATTATATCTCAAGAATCAACCATTTCTAAAAGATTCAATTTGTCTTTGAAAGGCTTGAATTTAAGCTAAATCAAGAATATTATTTCCAAAAAATTAATTTTTCAAAAGAGATATACCAACTGATAGATAAATTGTTATTAGAAAAAACCATTTCATTATACATAAATAGATAAAGCTGTTTTTAGAGGGAAATTAAATTAACTGTGATTTGTGTATTCCATGAATCTTTCTTTAAAGCAAGAATTATTCTCCATTGACACCTTGGGATGAACTCATACAAAGATTTCCCAAAAATAAAATAAGGTAAATATGTTGTGCTCAAAATTATCCCATACCCTGGTTAAAAGTGGAAAAATTCCTCTACATAGTTTTCAAAGTCAAAATAATGGAAATATATCCTTAATTTGTACTTTATTTCTCAAATCCCTCCTTTATATATAATTTTTGTAATTAAGATTGGGGTTCTTTTTCAAATTTGAAATAAGTAATTTTAGTATAAGAATAAAAGGGAAATAGGTGTATTATTCTCCACCCAATACAGAATTTGATAAGACACAAAAATTTGATTTTGGGGTTGCTCTTTCATCATATCTATATACTCAGGAAATATTCAAGTAATTGAGACTTTTTCCCATAAATTAAAGATCTCAAAATACAGTGTTTTAAGTGTTAATATTCTTTAGCTATTCTTTTTCTGTAACTGAGTTGGTTAATCTTTAATATTCATTTAAAGTTCTTTAATACAGACCCTAAAGGCTGAATTGTTTTGTTAATGAAATAATATTAATAAATGAAGAAATAAAAATACATAAGGAATCAAATTAATCCTTCAAAATGTGTTTTTGATACCCTGAGCTTTGATCAACATGTCCAAACAATAATATTCAGGAAACTCAATTAAGTTTTTGTGGCTTTCATATGTGGCTTGAAATTCTTCCAAAACTTCCATTTTGAAATTTAATTTCTTTCCTAGATCCCACTTGTATCCAGTTTATCTCCCATGTCAAATTTCAAATGAAAAACCTTCTGTCAGGTGTAGCCATTTTGCTCATGGTGCTTGTTGAGTGATTATAAGGACAAGCGTTTTTCCTTATAAATGTACTCTTATAACACAGAGAAAAGAACACTAGTTCCCTCACAGTGATAGACAGAGATCATGTCTCCCTGATCCTCCAAGAATGCCATTACTGCCCCTACATGGGAAACAGCAGCAAAGATAGGACAAAAGAGAGGGTAGCAAGAACAGATTAGTGGCCTCAAAGGGAGAAAGTGTTGAGTGAATATATAAAAACTTGTGAAAGATTCCAGAAGGAAAACAGAAAACATGGGAATAATTATGGGCTACTCCAGCACATAGAGGATTCCAAGCACCCATGGGAAACCATTGAAATGGACTGTGTAACAGGACTTGTCCCAGGAGAATAAAAGGTGCATTGCTTTCCTAGTCATAGTAGACAGGTGTAGTAAAAGTTTCAGATTCCTACCATTCCACAAGGAGGACACAGCTATGGACACAGCATTTTTATTCTGGAATAACATCATGGCCACAAGTGGGGTCCCTAAAATCATCATTAGTGATAGGGACCCAAAGTTAACATCAGAATTTTGGAATAACCTCTAAAACATTCTTGGAACCAAACTTGCATTTTCTACAGATTGACTAGCTGAAAGTATGATCCAAAAAATGGAGTACATCATAAGAATATTATGTGCATGTGGCATGGAACGCAAGGATCATGAAGAATATACCCATGACTAGGTTACTCTTCTACCAGAAATACAACTGGCCTATAGCACCAGCCAGCACTCTACCACAGGGAAATCCCCCTCACTAGTAGAGAAAGGATTGAATTCCTTATTTCCTGTGGATCAATTGAAGAAGAACCTTCTAACTATTGACCAAAAGCCAAATATTTTGATTATATGTGGGAGAAGGCATGTGATACAGTTGCAATATGCACAGCTGAGGCAAAGGTATGACAAGACCCACAAGGAAAAATACTTTAGAGGAGGGGACCAAGTGCTAGTATCTACTTTCAATTTCAATAACCTCAAAAGCCCCAAGAAAATGAGATTCTCATTTGGGGGACCATTCACTATCAGTAGATTTCTAGGTAAAAATGCAGTGGAGGTCTGACTCACAGGAAAATTCTCTAGGAAACACCTAGTGTTCCCAGTGAGTTTAGTAAAACCTTACCACAAAACAAGAGAGGATAATTTCCCCTTTAAAAACAAGATCCACACCCTACAATACATAGCAGAATTAGAGGATTCCCCTGGCCCAGTAAAGAAGATCAGACTTAATAGGAAGTTCCATAGACAATATTTAGTCTGATTTCAGAGCCACAAATCTGATAAAGATGAAGGGTTGGCAGAATATTCCATACCAGATGGTGACCTCCACCTGAGAAGATTAAAATCCTTTAGGGGGCCAAACAGTCTCATCAATTATGAGCCTTTTTTAAAGGGATGATATGTCAGCCTGTTACTCAAAACTAGAGAACAAGCATGATAGCCAAAATACTATAAACCAATGGTAGAGCAAAAATGCCACCAAAAAATGGATCTGAGGAAAAACAGCTAAAAAAGGTATAAAAAGAAAGGATAAACTCACCTTTTTTTAAATATAAAACTCCCATAATAATAAGAAAAATAATAACATAGTTATTCAGGCTCAAAGCAGCTTATGAGAATAAACTTTAATTTTCACTTCTAATCCAAAATCCAGATAAAGAGGCTGAACCCCATCAAATGGGTGTTCAAATTGAAGCTCTTATTCAACTCTATAAATGGTACTGGCCAAACTGGGATTGCTTCAAAACTACAGGAGTAATGGCCAAAAGAAAGCCAAATACAGGTGAATGAAATATTCACCTCTCATCTAGCTTCTACAGTTTTGGTGTGAAATACTTAAATTGGGTCCATTTTTGGAAAGAGAAAAATCAAAACCATCTGATGGTGCTATCCATTTCCCCATAACTAATCTGTAGCAAAATTTATGGAGCAAACAAGTTCCATACAGGATTTGAGAAAAATACATATTTGTATAATGGAAATTAAACATGGTATAGCCTTATCATAATCAATGTTACCCATACCAAATGAGGTACCATTGTGTAGAACCCATCCAGGGCTACACAATAAACAAAATTAGAGCTCAATATCTTGAAAACCAACAATTTGATGGCAGTTTTAAGGTTAAATCACACAGTTTGGCCAATAGACCATTTCTGTGAGATACTTTCCCATATCCTTGAATATGAGGTGTCAATTCTACAAAGGAGCCTGCTTATCCTTCAGAACCTCATAAATTTGTCAATACAGGGGACCCATACAGGTTGTAAGGTGTGGATATGAAACTTTGATTAAAAATCAAGTACTTTTCCTGTCCTCAAAATTTGTATAAGGTAAAATTCAATTAAAAATAGTAAGAAATATTATTTTTAAGAGAAAACACGCCAATTTTATTGTTTATAACTTTATTAGTATAAAACAATAATATTATAAAAATTTATTGTTTTACCAACAATAAAAATTTATCCCAAAAATACTCTACAAGAGATATTTTAAGGCTACAAAAGAAATTTCTTCAAGAGCAATTTCAATTGGAATTAATTGAGCAAAGAACTGCAAGCAATTAATTAAAGAACAAAGTCTTTAAAAAGAATATTAAAGAGAAAACACACCCAAAAGTGACCAGAGTGAATTTGGAAACAAAGTGACAAAGTTAACAGTGATGAAAGATGCTTTAATTCACTTTTGGGGTGGTTCAGGGGTAAAAATGATTATAAGAGTTACAAACAATGATTATAATGATTTTTTCACGTGGTTAAAAGGATCAAAATTATTTAAAAATGGTGGTTGGAATCTTTGATTGATTGGTTTAACAGTGTTTAAACTAATTAATAAAAGGAAAAGATTCTAACATGAAGAGAAAAGTGGGGCAAAGAAGACATTCTTTTATAGCCATCAATTCTCTTACTCCAAAAGTAAAATTTACTCTTGTCAGTCGTGAAAAACAGTCTGACAACAGAAAAGCCAATTATGGCACCATTGAACCCTGGTTTAGACCAAAAAAGGGCTGGTTTAAGCCATTTTTAGCCATTTCAGACCCTTAAATCAGCCATTACTATAGCAATACCAGGCCTAGAGCCTTCAAAACACGTCAGAATGTGTGTCAGAGGCGTAGAAACCAGTTAAAACTGTTTTTACTATGATTGTTTTATCTTAAGGGTAGTTTTACCCTCTTGGCAACAGCTAAAACTACCCCAGTTGGTATCAAAACCTCATCATCAATTGAGTTCACAGACCCTGTAACTCAATTCCAGGCCAAAAGTGATGAACTTTTGCGTGAATTTTGACATCCCACGCCTGTCAGCAAGGATTTTGGGGGTCTAGCTCCCCCTTAGAGCTGGAGTTCCTTTTCCCCCCCAAATTTAATCTTTCCAATTTATTTTTCCTTTAATTCCTCATCATGTATTATACTTATAATTTACATATGTAATTCAATTCAATTGTACAGTACAATACAGTAATAATTGACACCTCATATGTAAATCAAAGTTCACTTATGTAATACACGCGCACATTTTGACATTTCAATTGAATTCAATTGAAAATACTTCAATTCCTCATAACTTCTAAACTAAACACAACACCTCAATTTTAACACAAAAATTGATGGTTAACACCACATGTGGTGTGAATTAAATTAAGGTTTTGAGGATTTTCAACTTTTGTATTGAAAATACTAAAAACTTAATTTAAGCTTATTTAGAGTTGAGTTACAAGAATTTCACTCAGAGGTGACCCCACCTGATTTTTTATGAGGAATCCAATGGTGAAATAAATTTTATGTGTTTATTTATTGGATAAAAAGTTATGATAATTTTTATATAAATTTTTTCCAAATTTATTTATTTTTTCACAATTTTGTTAAAATTTTATTTTTACTTAATTTTTTCAAGTATAAAAGTAATTTTATACTTACAAAATTTAATGTATTTTTTATTTTTAAATTGTAATTAATTTTTTATTTTTAATATAATTTTATATTTATATTTTGATTTTTATTTTAATAATATAAATAAATTTATTTTATTTATATTAATATGTTATTTTTTATATTTGTGATCTTTTGGGTATATGAAATTACCTCTAAGGCTCACATTCCCTCCCCCTAAAAAAGAATATTACTTTGTAATATTGGTGTTTCTAGTGTGTCTGAATCTCCTCAGGAGTTTGGTAGCTTCTGGTATATCTTTTTCTTCTAACCATTCATCTTCACAAGTTGGGTCACTGTACCTAACAAGGTATTCCCTTACTTTCTTGGTTCTTAATTTCCTTTCTTTAAGAACTTTGGTTATTTTCTTAGTACCAGATGTCTCAATAGGAGGTATAACTTGGGGAACCTTATTCCTCAAGGGAAATTTCTCAGCATCACTAGATTTATATGGTTTTATCAAGCTCACTGGAAATGTAGGGTGCTTATTGCTAAGTTCTTCAGATAGCTCTACTTCAACAGCATTTTCTCCATGGAGGGCCTTAATCACAAAAGGTCCTGCAAAGGAGTCTTTCAGCTTTTTACATCCTTTGATGTTATTGAAGTTAGTGGTGGATACAAGAACTAGGTCCCCCACTTTGAAATCTGGAGTTGCATGTGATTTATCCCATTTGTCTTTAGCATATGCAAAAGAGTCCTCCATGCATCTCACTGCATGCCTTCTAGCTTTGTCTAGCATTCCTTTGAAGCTAGCAGCTGTGGGATGTATTTCAATTAAGTCTTTTCTCAAGGAATCTTGGGGTAACTTGGGGTTCCATCCTTTTTCTAGAATAGCAGGAGTCTGATTGGTACTGGCATGGATTGATGTTTTATATGCCAATTCCAGTGCTGGCAACAGAGTACACCAATCATGGGTAAATCCATCACAATCTTTGAATTCAAGGCCATATGCACAAAATCTTCTCACCATGTCCTCTAAGGTTTGGATCATTCTTTCAGCCAAGCCATCAGTTTGTGGGTGGTAGGCTGTAGAGAAAGACAGTTTAGTGCCAAATAATTGGTGAAGATTTGTCCATAGTGCTGAAGTGAATTTGGGATCTCTATCACTGATGATATTTGTAAATATCCCAGTCCATGACACTACTCTATTCCATATCAGAAGAGCTGTATCCATGGCTGTATCATCTTTGTGAAATGGTAAAAAGATTGGAGTTTTACTGAATCTGTCCACAATTACTAGGCAAGCATTATAGCTTCTGTCACCTCCTGGTGGTAGGCCAGTTACCCAATCCATATGGATAATTTCCCAAGGTCTGCTTGGTTCTTGGATTTTCATCATATTTCCAAGTCTTTTGCCAGTGGATTTATTTGCCTTTTGGCACCTGTCACAGGTTTTGCAATACTCTGCAACATCTTTCTGCCACATTGGCCACCATATGCAGGTCTTCACTTTCTCTCTTGTTCTGTCTTCAGAAAAGATGTCCTGAAAAGGGACTATCATGGCATTCCTTTAGTACAAGATTGATTAGTGACCTGTCCACAACTGTCATAACACATGTGTGTTTTGTTCTGTGGTAAATTATACCATCTAGTAGGTGAAATCTTCCTTCATCATAAGATTTTTTCCATACTTCATCCAAGGCATGTGTAAGAGAGTTGTCCTTACAGTCCTTGTTAAGTAATTGGCATAAGATGCTACAATTCTTATCTTGAGTGTAACTGTTTCTGACTTCTTCAAAGAAGGTGGTGTTTAAGTCTGTAACACTTATCCCTTCTATTGGAATTTGTGGGGAGGCTTCTTCTGGTACATAAGCAGGATTATCAATATCATTTGGTAATGGCCATCTGCTTAGTCCATCTGCATTTTTATGAATATTGCCATCTTTGTGAACAATAGTCATATTGCCCCTATATTTTTGTATGGCTATTTGCCATCTAAGCATATGTCTGTTGGGTGTTTTCATGTTCAGAAGTGATTTAACAGCGGTACAATCTGTTATTACTTCAAAGACACATCCTTCTAGAAAGTAATTTAGCTTTTCTAGGGCCCAAACAAGGCATAAACACTCCATTTGACTTGCTCCATATCTGGCTTCAGTTGGTTTGATTTGCCTAGATATGAAACATATGGGTCCTTCTACAGGTTTATCATTTATGATTTGAACTTGGTGAAGTGCAGCACCTAGCCCATCTCCTGATGCATCAATATAAAGCTTAAAGGGCAGCTTAAAGTCTGGCATCAGTAAGAGTGGAGCAGTGGTCAAGGCTTGTCTCAAAGATTCAAAGGCTTTTACTCTGTCAACTGTCATTTCAAAGACTGTGTCTTTGTCACATAGCTTATAAAGAGGTCTTGCTATGGATGCAAAATCTTTAATGTGTTGCCTGTAATACCCTGCAAAACCCAAAAATGATTGAATTTCTTTTTTGTTTTGAGGCATGGGTTTAAGCAGTACTGCTGCAACTTTGTTTTTGTCAATTCCAAGAGATAAACCAGATACTACATGCCCTAGTGCTTTAAGCTCTTTAAATCCAAAATGGCATTTCTTTAAAGAAATTTTCATATTGACAGATTGAATTTTTGTCAAAACCCTGGACAATCTGTACATATGTTCTTCCCAAGTTTTGGAGCAGACTATAATGTCATCAATGTAAATGATTAACCATCCTTCTGAAAGTTCTTCAGGGAAGATTTCATTCATCAGTCTTTGGAAGTGTGAAGGTGCATTTTTGATACCAAAAGGCATTCTTAAATATTCATAAACTCCACAATGAACAATGATTCTCAAATACTTCCTTGCTCTTGGTGTTACCACATTCTGATGAAATCCCTTAAGAGCATCCATAGTGCTTATATATACTGCTTGAGATATTTGAGTGAGGGCAATCTGGATCTTTGGAATTGGGTATCTGTCTGGAACAGTATAAGTGTTCAGAGCTCTAAAGTCCCCAACCATTCTAGATTTTCCATTATGCCAAGCCACTATGACTGGTGTAGTTATTTCTACTTCTTCATTGTGGCCTACTTTCCTTATTACACCAAGGTCCAAAAGCTCTTTAATATGGCTTTCTAGTGCTTCTCTTGATTTTGGACTTGCTGGATATGCAGGTCTTCTTAAGAGTGGTGGATAAGGTCTCTCAATATTAAGGATAATATCAATTTCATGACCAATAATTGCCCCTAGGGGTTCTTTATCTGAGGCAAATGCTTCTTTATGGTCATATAAAAGAGAAAAGAGTTCATTTTCTTGTTTATCACTCAAATGAAGGCTTATTTCAGCTTCATTTAAGTGTTCAGACTTGAATTTCTCTAACTCTAAGTTGACTGGTGATACTTTGTTTACTGTAATTTGTCTTTTAAATGGTAAAAAGGCAAATTTTTGGCGCTTATTGTCTCCAATAGTAAAGTATCTGTCCTTGTTGTTGTGTAAATCTATGCCATACATGATTAAATAATCATTTCCCAATATGAAATGGGTACTAGAGCAATTTTTCATAACAACAAATTCAACAGTGATTCTTAAATTTCCATTGATATGTGGAAATATGACACTAGTCTCAAATATTCCCAATGCTTTCATTGGGTTACTTGCACTATTGAATTTTATGCCATCAATTGGTAACAATTGATCTTCAAAGTTTGGTACACAAGTTTTAAGAAAAGATTTACCAACACAAGAGCAGAAGGCTCCTGGGTCAAGCAAAAGTTTAGTGGGTTTGTTGTCAATCACCACTTCTGTTATACAGGAGTTACCAGCTGTATAACCTTTTCCTCTGTTTGGTTTGGTTTTCATGAGTTGTGCATCTTGGATTTTTGATAAATCAAGTTGACCATTGCTTAATTGTGGCAAGTGGGAATAAGATTCCATGATGTCAAAAGTGGCATTGATATTTTCTATATCTTTTGAAGATTAAGAAAATATGGATGACTTGTCATCTGAATTTTCTTCAATTATGTCATCTTTTTCAACATCAGGTTCTTTCTCCACATCAATTTCATTGATTTTCCCTCTCTTTGGACATGTATTGACTAAATGAGTGGTGCTTTGGCAAATATGGCACTTTCTGACTGTATCTGCAGATTTATTTTTAATATTATTAGAGTTTTCTTTGGGGTTTTTGTCCACAGAATCCTTCCAAGGTGTATTAAACCTTGTTTTGAGATTCACCCTACTGGAACCAATTCTGGTTCTTGTGGTTACTTCCTCTAATATATTGATAATGTCTTCTGCTGAAGATTGTTCAGTAGTCCTGCTTTTGACAGCATGCTCTAAGTCACCTCCACATTGTCTCAGAATTTTCCTATGGATCATAAATTCTGACATGTCAGGATATAATGCTGTTAGTCTGTCCTTTTGTTGGCAAAACCATGGTAAAGCTTTGTCTTTATCAGCATTAAATTTGGCAGATTCAAAGGCTGTTTCAATCTTAAACCTCCAAGCATCATTTGCCCATTTGTTGATGATTTGGGTTTTCCACCAAGTCCAACTCTGGTGTCCATGTGCTTGTCTTATTTTGATGTACCATCTGTGAGCTGATCTGGTAAACAAGGTGTTAAACCTTGCTGTTACCAATCTGTCTGGTAATTCAAAATCCTCTTTGATCATGTCAATACCTCTAATGAATTCCATATGGTCATACTCTCCTTCACCACTGAAGTGAGGCCATTCTTTAAGTTTTGGAACTTCTTTCAAGAGTGCTTGGCCCATTGATGGTTCTAAGTTATGAAAAGAAGTGGATAATTAATTTTTTAATTGTGAATTATCAGGATCCAATACTTGTGGATTTGAAATTCTTGTGCCCTCATTTTGATTTAAAGGTGTGGACATTCTTGGTAAGGTGTTCAGTATTTGTTCAATGTCATTCATTTTACTGCTGCTACACCTTTGGGAATTTCTGTATTCATGTTGGAAGCTTTGTATTAAATTTATTACTTCAATTTTATACATGTCTTCCTTATGTGTCAGTTCTTGCCATAACTCTGTTTGTCTTGTATTATCAGCAGTTACTTGATTCAATTTCATTGATAATTTTGATACTTCTTCTTGTGAAGCATCAAAACACTTTTTCAAGGCAATGGTATATGTCTTTACTTCAGTAAATGAATTTGAAATGTCATCAAGGACTTTCTTGTTATCTGTTTTGATAATATTTATGGCTTGTTTAATTCTTGTTTCAATTATGTCATCAATATTGAATTTAGAATATTTATCTGTTAATTCTTTAATAATGGCAGATTGTTCATTTATTTTATTGTTAGAAGAATTATCATTATTGGAATTTTTAATTGTTCTTAAAACTTTTTCAAAACACATAAGTGTTTCATTAATTTGGCACAGACTCAGGTTGTTTGTTTTAATGTTGTTACAAATGGTTTCATTTTTATCAGAAAGATGTTTTTTCACGTCATTTATAGCATTATACAACTTTGGATGGAATCAAATATGTCAGAAATCATTTCTGGAACCTTAATCTGGCTTCCTCCTTCTTCTGTAATTCCATCATGGTTCTGGCCATCTGGAATACATTTTCCATGGCATCCTGCTGAATCTTTGGGATTCTGTAGCCCTGACTGTAAGGTTTTGGGGCTGGTGCCTTCCTTTTGCCCTTGTTTGGAGTTTGTGGCTGCTTTTTCACGTTGGAATTGCTGCTGCTGGCCACTGGGGCTGTTTTTGGCACTGGTTTGGGTGGTGGAGGGTTGTTTTTCCTCCATTCTAGTGTCAAAAGAATCATGTTTTTCTTCTCCATCAATGGATGCCATCCATTGAGCAATTTGCAAGTGTTGGGATGGCCCAAGAATTTTCTTACTGTCAGGTAAGAATTCATGCAATTCTTCCACAGGTCTGCAAGGATCTGGTACTCCTTGAATTGAAGTGCATTGTTGTATGCACTGTGGCTGGCTTTGTATATGTCCACAGAGGCTTGTTGTGGCGGTGTCAGCTCTTTTTGAAGGTAAAATAGTATTATCAGCTTCAGAATGACCTAATTTAGTTGTTTGGAAGTCATCAACTGACCCTTTTCCTTCTGTACCTGATTGGCCTCTGCCATAATCACGTCTATTACCTTTTTGGGAGCTGCTTGAGGGGTTGTAGCTGGCTCCTGACCTGGTTGAAGGCATAATTATGGTTAAAAAAAAGGCTTAAAATAGTATTTTTACGTCAAAAACTTACTATTGGCCAAATTTTTAGCTTTCTGAAGTGTATTACTTATATCCAAGTTAATTAATTCAGAAGATATTGGTTCAGGTTGATTATTTTGAGTCACAATAACAGTACTATTATGATCAGAATTAACAGTACTGGCAGGGATAATGCTGGTTACTGTAGAGGCTGTTTCAATGTTTTCTTGTCTTACCACGTTGTCAGACACTAAAATTAATGAAAAAGCCAATTAATTAAGTAAAAAAAGGATATTTCAAAAAAGAAATAAAAATTTAAGCCTCACTTATAATATGAAAAAAATTATTTTTTATGGGTTTTTTTTGAATTATAAGTATTTTTTATATGTTTTTAAATTTTTCAATATAAGAAAAAAGATTTAAAAAGAGTAAAAAAAAAAATGTCACAGGTAAAATATCACAGCTGGGCCCCCAAATGTAAGGTGTGGATATGAAACTTTGATTAAAAATCAAGTACTTTTCCTGTCCTCAAAATTTGTATAAGGTAAAATTCAATTAAAAATAGTAAGAAATATTATTTTTAAGAGAAAACACGCCAATTTTATTGTTTATAACTTTATTAGTATAAAACAATAATATTATAAAAATTTATTGTTTTACCAACAATAAAAATTTATCCCAAAAATACTCTACAAGAGATATTTTAAGGCTACAAAAGAAATTTCTTCAAGAGCAATTTCAATTGGAATTAATTGAGCAAAGAACTGCAAGCAATTAATTAAAAAACAAAGTCTTTAAAAAGAATATTAAAGAGAAAACATGCCCAAAAGTGACCAGAGTGAATTTGGAAACAAAGTGACAAAGTTTACAGTGATGAAAGATGCTTTAATTCACTTTTGGGGTGGTTCAGGGGTAAAAATGATTATAAGAGTTACAAACAATGATTATAATGATTTTTTCACGTGGTTAAAAGGATTAAAATGATTTAAAAATGGTGGTTGGAATCTTTGATTGATTGGTTTAACAGTGTTTAAACTAATTAATAAAAGGAAAAGATTCTAACATGAAGAGAAAAGTGGGGCAAAGAAGACATTCTTTTATAGCCATCAATTCTCTTACTCCAAAAGTAAAATTTACTCTTGTCAGTCGTGAAAAACAGTCTGACAACAGAAAAGCCAATTATGGCATCATTGAACCCTGGTTTAGACCAAAAAAGGGCTGGTTTAAGCCATTTTTAGCCATTTTTAGCCATTTCAGACCCTTAAATCAGCCATTACTATAGCAATACCAGGCCTAGAGCCTTCAAAACACGTCAGAATGTGTGTCAGAGGCGTAGAAACCAGTTAAAACTGTTTTTACTATGATTGTTTTATCTTAAGGGTAGTTTTACCCTCTTGGCAACAGCTAAAACTACCCCAGTTGGTATCAAAACCTCATCATCAATTGAGTTCACAGACCCTGTAACTCAATTCCAGGCCAAAAGTGATGAACTTTTGCGTGAATTTTGACATCCCACGCCTGTCAGAAAGGATTTTGGGGGTCTAGCTCCCCCTTAGAGCTGGAGTTCCTTTTCCCCCCCAAATTTAATCTTTCCAATTTATTTTTCCTTTAATTCCTCATCATGTATTATACTTATAATTTACATATGTAATTCAATTCAATTGTACAGTACAATACAGTAATAATTGACACCTCATATGTAAATCAAAGTTCACTTATGTAATACACGCGCACATTTTGACATTTCAATTGAATTCAATTGAAAATACTTCAATTCCTCATAACTTCTAAACTAAACACAACACCTCAATTTTAACACAAAAATTGATGGTTAACACCACATGTGGTGTGAATTAAATTAAGGTTTTGAGGATTTTCAACTTTTGTATTGAAAATACTAAAAACTTAATTTAAGCTTATTTAGAGTTGAGTTACAAGAATTTCACTCAGAGGTGACCCCACCTGATTTTTTATGAGGAATCCAATGGTGAAATAAATTTTATGTGTTTATTTATTGGATAAAAAGTTATGATAATTTTTATATAACTTTTTTCCAAGTTTATTTATTTTTTCACAATTTTGTTAAAATTTTATTTTTACTTAATTTTTTCAAGTATAAAAGTAATTTTATACTTACAAAATTTAATGTATTTTTTATTTTTAAATTGTAATTAATTTTTTATTTTTAATATAATTTTATATTTATATTTTGATTTTTATTTTAATAATATAAATAAATTTATTTTATTTATATTAATATGTTATTTTTTATATTTGTGATCTTTTGGGTATATGAAATTACCTCTAAGGCTCACACAGGTTCTGTACAGCATTCTACATGTCATACAAATAAGACAAAGGCTATGTGGTCCCCAGATGAAACTTTTCACCCTTTATTGGTTTAAACTGCCCAGATGTGGTTTTAAAACCACATCTGAGCACAATATAGGCTATAAAAGCTTTGTGAAAACCACAAGCCAGTCCTTGGAAGTGAAAGATATTCACTCCCTCTAAGTGGACTGGTCTAGAGGACCTTTTCACCCATTTTCAGGGTGAAAAGAGACCTTTCTCTGCATAAAAGAGGAATCCCCATCCTGTTCTTTCACTCCTATGTAGTACAACTGTCAAAAAAAGCTATACTTTACTCATAGTATTTTACTGTCTTATTATAGTTGATGAACTCATAACCAGTGCATCCTGGGCTTTCAGTCATGCTCACCACCACTGTATTTCATAGTAAAGCCCTTGAAACTAATATCAACTCTATTTCCACTATATTTTACCATTTCACAGTCATAGTTAAAGTTGTAAATACTCTTATTATTACTTGATCATGGACTCAGCCTGACACAAAACAAGAGCTGATCATACACCTTAATTTTGACCTCTCATGTCAACTCCAGAAGGAGAGAAGGAGCCCCATAAAAAATATTTCAAAATTTACGCTCTGAATTAGGGCTATCCAACGGTACTAGGAAAATTGAGCCAGCATAAAAACTACAGAAGTTATGGCTAAAAATAAGCCAAATAAGAGTGAAAGAAAGGTTCACCTCTCAGCTAACTTCTATGGTTTTGGTGTGATATACCTGAAGTGGGGTCTCTTTGTAAAGAGTGAAATCAGGGATTTTTTTGGTGTAATCCATTTCCTCATAACACATCTAGAGCAAATGTTTTAAATCAAACAAGCTCAAGAAAGGATTCATAAAAAATACACAAATTAATAATGTAATTTAGAATTGGTATAGCTTTACAATATTAAATTCTAGCCCTATCAAATGAGTAACCATTTTTAGAGCTCATAAAGAACTAAAAAACAAGCCACTTTGTAGAGCTCTATCTTCAAAACCAATATATATATTCAGGCTTTGATATTAAAATCCCACACTAGCCAGTATGGGATCTTACTGTGGGGTAGCTGTCCATATGATTGAATTAACAGCTAATGAATTGTATTAAATGCTTTTTATTCCTTAATTTCTCATAACCTGATAGATAAACGCCGTACAGGAATTTTCTGTACAGTTTCTGACGCGTCAGAAGCACCAGAACACACCTGTAAACTTCATTGGTTAAAATCTTCACCCAGTATAGGGAAAAAATGACAACTTGTGGTTCTAAAACCACATTTCCACCTGATACAAGTCTGTATCAAGTGTCTAGAACCACAAACAATCCCACAGTAATGAATGTTTTCACTAAGTGGTTTTGTGCAGAGGTAAGAAACCTCCCACTACCCCAGAAAAAGATAAAAGTAGTCTTTTCCTCACCAAAAGGAAAAGCCACCATCCTTTTCTAGCATTATTACATGGTATAGCTTTTTAAAGAAGTGGTACCCTTAGAATATGACAGGTATAATTATATAATCTTTAATTATTTTAGGCTTTATTATTGTAAACAAGCAGGTAAACACAGAACCCAGGGCTACCAGTAGCACTCACCATCACTAAAGTCCTTAGTATCACCCTTTCAACTGTCTTATCATTTATTTATCATCCTTATTTTCTTGTCACACTCAGAGCTATAGCTTTTTATTATCATTTTAAAGCTATATTGTAGAGTCACCCTGACATTTTGGGGGCCTGGCGTGGTTTTTTACCTCTTTGAGACAAATCCTTTGCTTATTTTCACATTTTTCTGCTCATTAATATGCTTATTAAAGTCTTTAAGCTTGTTTTCTTTCTTCTTTTGACTTTGATTGAGCCATAAGGAGCCCTGAAGGAGATTCATTTTGTGGGTTTTCTCTTTTCTGATATTCTTCAATTGAAAACAAAAAAGATAAAAAAATAAAAAAAATAAAAAAAATAAAAAAAATAAAAAAAATAAAAAAAATAAAAAAAATAAAAAAAATAAAAAAAATAAAAAAAATAAAAAAAATAAAAAAAATAAAAAAAATAAAAAAAATAAAAAAAATAAAAAAAATCAAGAATACATATTTTTCATCATTTCAAAGAGCTATAGATATATAATTTATATTTCTAAAATACTCCATTTTTTGAAAAAATAGAGTATTTTTTGTGCTAGAAAAATTATATATTATTTGGATTTTTCTTTGAGAAAAACTCATATAATTCATTTTTTCACCCAAATTGGCCTTGAAAATTTATCATTATCATTATCATTGATAATTTCTATAGTAATACTTTATTTAAAAAAATGAAATTATACTCTTTTACTGATTTCTTTGTCATAATAGTATATACAGAGTTTATATTTTTTTAATTTTTCTTCAAGAAAAACTCTTATACTTCATTTTTTCACCCAAATTGGAATGAAAATTGATTATTATCATTATTATTGATAGTTTCAATAATAATACTGTATTTAAAAGAATATATAATCAAATCTTTCCATAAGAATATAGTAATATTATATATTGTTAGAGGTTTTCTTGGAGAAAGACCTTCATTTTCATTTTTTCAGCCAAATTGGAAAGAAAATTGATTATTAGAATTATTCTTGATAGTTTCAATAATGATACTTCATTTTGAAAAAATATAGAATAATATACACAAAGTATATACTGTTAGAAGTATTTTTTGGAGAAAGACCTTTATAGTTCCTTTTTTTACCCAAATTTGTGTGATTAATTGATTATCATCAGTATTACTGATTATTTAAAAGTAACATGTATTCAAAAAAACCATATTTAGTTTGCTGAAATTGTCTTAATAATATATAAAAAGTATATATTGTTAGGATATTTCTCTAAGAAAAACTTTCAAAATCATTTTCTCACCTGAATTGGTGTGAAAAATTGATCATAATCATTATTATTGATAATCTCAATAATAATACTTATTCAAATAAAATATAGTCATATTTCTTTTACCAAAATATCTTTCTGACAAATATATACAGGTTATATAGTATTTGGATTTTTTCTTCAAGAAAAACTCCTATAATTCAGTTTTTCACCCAAATTGGTGTGAAAAATTGACTATTATTATTATTGATAAGCTCAATAATAATACTTATCAAAAAAGGAATAACTTCATGTTAATTTTGATTTTATTCTTAATACATAAAATTCATATATTTTGTGGATTTATCTTTAAGGAAAACTCCTATCATTCAGTCTTTCACCCAGATTGGTGTGGAAGATTGATTATCATTATCATTTAGAATTTTAATAATAACTATTCAAAACTGATTCATAGATTTGCAGAATAACAGAGATTTAAATAAGCTAGATAAGACTCTAATTCTGTAAATCAGAGATGGCACCAAATTATTTCAAAGAATTTGGATTTCCAAGAGATTATTCAATGCAAAGAGTATCAGCTATCAGGAGGAATAAAGACCTGAGAGGGAAAGAAGTTGAAGTTTATCAGATTCATAGAATATGGAAAAAAGATCCTTTCTTCACCTTTCAAGAAGGCTTCCAATAGCAACCCTCTGTGAAAAGGGCTCTTCTAAGTGAAGAGGGCCTGGCACTCATTAAACTTTGACTTGCTTATGGAGGGCTCAAATTGGATAAGATAATGATTACACTTAAGAGTGTAATGAAAATGAGATTTCTAATAAATAAATTTAAGAAAAGAAGCAACAAAAAAGAATGAAATATCCAACCACATACAATTCCAAGTCCACTGTTTCAACCTGTTGGGAAGAAAGAGAAGGTCTAATAGGGATATGGCACCACAACTCTACTGAACAGGTGAGGAAATGCAAAGACAAACTTAATACTAATAAATAAAATATTCCAAAGTAAGAATAAGAGTATTTATCAAATAATAAATCAAATATATTAATTAACTGGGGAAAAATCCCCAGGGGGAGAAAGGGGGCTGGTATATTTGATAATCTACCTCCCCTGATTCAAAGAGTGAATTTTCTTGAGAAGAATCTTGATTTGAATTGATTTGAATAATACAGCCCCTGTATGTATGTGCAGGGTCTGTAAAAGAGGTGTGGTGGAATTGAATGATCATACAGTTTTAGATTGGTGTATCCAAAACCTTATTTAGTGAACACAGCCTTTATGAATAATACAAGGCCGTATTGGGGATTTCAGACTGTATTAAGATTTTCAAGAAAGTTTCTGAAGCTGAATTCTGATTGGTGCTACTTATTTGCTAGTCTGGTTGGTATGAGTCAAGATAGGACTGCATACCATTTTCCCCTGATTTTGGCTGTGACACCCTCCAGAAAAGGCATTCATATAGTCAGAACTATTCACTTCTGACCCATAAAATTTTCCAATGGAGAATGGCAGACAGGGAGTTGAACCTAGAGTCCCACTTCAAAGAACTGGTAGACAGTATTCAGAAGATTTCCCTGAGAGATATTCTTAAAAGAACTCATGGAAATCAAATGAGTAATGATATCTCTACTCAGAATGAACAGATTGTTTTTAAACCTGATAGTAGAATCAACAGCAATGCACTGTGGCAAAAAATTTCCAAAGTTTCATCACAAACTCAAAAGAATTTTGAAAGTCTCCATGAAAAAAATTCAAGGTTAAAAGAGGTCAATACCTTATAGACCAAAACAATTCATACTCTTCAAGAGGACTAAAATAAATTTAGTAAAGCCACAGAAGAGACCAAAATAAGAATAAATCAAGTCTTAGAGGAGCAATCTCACTGCAAGAAGGATGGGGAATACCTGAACAAAGACACAAACAAGCTGTTCAATTTCTGCCAAAATATAAACCCACAAACACAGAGCTATGTTTCTGGTAACACTCCATACCACCAAGAGGACATAGAACCAGATGCCCCAATGGAAAATGAGAAGAGATCCCTACCACAATACCAATATGGAGATAAAATAATATATTTAGAGAAGTAAGAACTGAAGAAACTTCCAGGAGCTACAAGCTGGCCAAAATTCTCTGGTTCAGGATAATATTATAATATGTAACACATTGATTATATTGATGTACCAAGTATACCAGACTACTGGATAACAGCTAGACTCAATGAAGCATTCAAAGAACATGCTAGTATATGGCACACCAAAATGAAAGAGATCCATGGCAGAAGAAATTGGTCATGGTGGAGAAGCCAAATAATCAAAAAGTACAGTAATGATACATGGATAGTGCATAAAACTCTTTCATTTTTAAATGATATATACACAGTGGAAAAAACCATATGATTGGTGTCTGAGACAGTCAAAAAGGCTAATAGCCATGGACCCTCACATAACAACAGAAATTATAAATAACAAAATTTCCACCAACCTACCAGAAGACTTAGATAATGAAGTAAAATGCAGATTCTCCAAAGAATGCACCTTGGATAAAATATCAAATACCTTGCAAGAAGTGTGGATCAGAACATCCCTTGGTAGATATCATACCCACAGAAATGGTGATTAAAGGGAGGAGTCAACCATGAAAACCAAAGAAGCCCATGCTCCAGAAATATTAAAAATGAAAAAAATATGTCACAACTGTGGATCACCCAATTACTATGCAAAAAATTGTCCCAAAGATAGGGAAGAGATATTTTCAAGAGAAGAAGAGAGAAGGAAAGACCAAGAAGCTTATGAATCTGACTCTGATAGTGTGGGGAATGGCTGTGGGAATAACTCAAACAGTGAATGAACCCCCATTGACCAATATTTAGTGGTATTTTAGGTCAATGGAACAAAGAATCTTGTATCAGTCCACTTAACACGAAGGAAACCAATGACCAATCATTTGGATATATTAAAACATAAATCACCAGACAGGGAGAGTATATCCATAATAAAGTTGTTGGAACAAGTTCACATAGACCACCCTAGACCCAGTACCTCACAGAGGACAGGAAAGTCTCATAAATGATGAGCCATTTTAGAGGGAAGGTATGTCAGCCTGTGACTGAAAACCAGAGCACAAGCACAACAGGAAAAATACCATAAACCAATGGTAGAGAACAATACCACCAAGAATTGAACTGAGCCAAAATCACTCATGAATGGTGTTAGAAGAAAGAGAAAATCCACCTCTTTCCAAGTATATAACTCTCATAACCATAAGATAAGTAATGAGAGAGTTATTCCAGCTCAAAACAAGAACTTGGCATAAACCTCAATTTTCACCTCTCATCTGAAGTCCAGAGGAAGAAGAAGATCCCATAAAATTTCTGTTCAAATTGAAGCTTTCAATCAGTGCTCTCCAATGGTACTAGGAAAATTGAGCTAGCATAAAAATTACAGAAGGTATGGCTAAAAATAAGCCAAATATGTGTGTACAAAAGATTCACATCTCATCTAGCTTCTACAGCTTCAGTGTTATATACCTAAAGTGAGGTCTCTTTGAGGAGAGAAAAATTTGGGAATTCTGATGGTGCTATCCATTTCCTCATAGCTAATCTAGAACAAAAGTTATAGAGAAAACAAGCTAAATACAGGATTCTGAACAAATCCACAAATTGATAATGTAAATTGGAGTTGGTATAGCTTTTCCATATTCAATTCTGGATATACCAAATGATTAGCCATTGTTTAGAACGCATTAAGGCCTACAAAATGAGCCAATTTTTAGCCCTCTACCTTCAAACTGGAGATAGGGGGCTCAAAAGTGGTTCAGGTTTTGAGATTATAATCCCACACTATCCAGTACGGGATCTTACTGTGGGACAGATTTCTGTATAATTAAATTAAGTTCTTTTTATTCTTTGATTTCTCATAACCTTAAAAATAAAATTAATACAGGAATTTTCTTTACAGTTTCTGATGCGTCAGAGGTTCAAGTAAACACCTTTAAGCTCCATTGGGAAAAATCTTCACCCTTTACAGGGAAAAAATGACAAATTGTATTGCTAAAGTCACATTTCCACAAAATAGCAGTCTGTATTGAGTGTTTAGAACCACAAACAAGCCCACTGTAGCAAACATTTTCACTCTTTGGTTGTGTTCAGAGGTAATAAACCTCTCACTACCCCAAAAAAGATAAAATTAGCCTTTTCCTCACCAAAATGCAAATCCATAATTGTCTTCTAGTATTATTATTTGGTATAGCTTCTTCAAGAAGTGGTACCCTTATGATATAAAAGGTATAATTATTGCAAATCAACAGGTAGAAACTGAACCCAGGGCTATCAGTAGGACTCACCATCACTAAAATATGTAGTATAGCCCTTTCAACCATCTTATCATTGATTTATGATTTTTATTTTTGTGTCACACTCAGATTTATAGCTTATAATTATCATTGTAAATCTATATCATAGAGTCACCCTGACAGAAGATAAATATGCAGATATCAGGGGGAAGTATAATTTTGAAATTTAAACAAATAAGCTTCATTATTGATCAATTAATCTCTTTCTTCCCCTCACCTCAAAATTACTTAGAAATTCTTTAATGATATAAAGATTCTGACAAAGCCTCAAAGATTGAGTTCATTTTCATTGCTGAAATAGGCAATTGGGTTTATAATAAATATAATAGAAAAGACTTCTTTCATATTAATTCATTTATTGATTATATTTTTTCCTTAATTCCTTTACTTACAATGAAAAAGCCTTCCATTTCTTGTTATATGTGTAGTTATAGATAAGGATTTCTCACTTTATTTCTCTCTTTGAATCAAACGACATTTTCAATAAAATCTAAGTTTAAACAAGTTTTTTCCTAATAGTTAAATCAATTTCCTTTATTAATTATCTTTAAATTTGTGTTAAGAAAAAACTGAAATCATTCTAATTTATTTTTGGTTTTCTATTAAACCTCCCTTTACAATTGAATTTTTGATGAAAAAAGTTTTTTGAAAGTTTGAATTCTAATTAATTCTCTTAATTCATTTTTTTTTCTTACAATTCCTCAATTAATAATGATTTATAAACTTTTTAACTCTCAAAAAAAAAAATCTTTTGAATTCTTTTTACTGTAATTGTTTTCTTATTATTTTGAAAAAAAAAATCTAAAATAGAAAATAAAACTCAAAAAGAATATTACTTAAGGGTTTTGATAAACACATGTAAATCTTGGTAAAAACATTTAAGACACCCATTTTTTGCAAAAGAAGAAAAATCCACAGGGATGATTTTTGGGGCATTTGCAATATTAGTTGGAATTTTTGTGTATTATTTTGTATTGTTAATTATACCTAATTTCTTCTTTTTTCCTTGTTTTGTAAACTAGATCTTACTTGACCAACCAATCAAGAAACATGACCAAAAAAGTTGAAACAATTTATTGAAAATAAAAACCAGCTTATGAATTTTCATGTTGTTTTTTGAAAATAAAATGGTAGAATAACAATGTTGTTGTTGCAGCAATTTACACTATTTTTCTTTCAACAGTAAAAAATTAAATCATCCTTCTTATCATCAATAGAATTATTCTTTCTGGTTTTTTTTTCTTGACATTTATTTTGTTATTTTCATACTTATGATTTTTATTATCCTTAAAAAAATTCATTTTAATAGTATAAAGGTTTAAAAAAATGTCATTAGGGGGTGTCAAAGTTACCAAATCCCAAGGTTTTTTTCTTGCCAAATCCAGCATTAACTTTTTGGGACTTGGGAAATCCCACACCAAAAGAGATGAGGTATTTTGAAGTACAAAAACCCAAGTTTTTTGGTACCAAATCTCATGGTTAAATACTAAAATCCTGCCTTTAGCTTCACTTGAAGGGACATTTTTACAACACAACTCAGTAAGGGCATGTTAAATTGCATAAAATCTGAATATACTGGTCATTTATTAAGGTATTTGATTTTAAATTGCATTTTCTATACATCTTTTCTTCATTTAGCATTCCAAAGGGATTGCAAAGGCTACCTTTACTTCAGACCTTAAACTCACTGCAGCTCATCAATTCTCTCAGCTCTGATAGTGATTCTGATATCCAGGAAGATGTAATCTTATTAGATATGATAAAGTCACAAGGATACATCAATCCTTGTAGAAGCTATCCATCACATTACATGTATACAATGAATGATTTACAAACATTATCATCTGAAAATTTTTGACAGCTATGTAGGAGCACACAGGAATCATTTGAAAAATTGGTTGCACAAATTCAATATGATAAAACCTTTCAAAACTCATCACAAAAAAACAGTGCAATCCTGCCATCCAATTGGCTGTGGCACTATCAAGGCTAGGGTCAAATGGAAATGGGGCTGCTTTGGGAAAGATTGGAATTTTATTTGGAATTATCCATGGGGCTATTGTGTTGTACACTCAAAGAGTGATCCAGATATTAATGAAGTTGAAGCGCAAAGTGATTGTGTGGCCAGCAATAGAACAACAAAAAGAGATGTCTCAATTAATGCAAGAAGAAGTCCTCCCTGGGTGCATTTTATTTCTTGATGGGAGTCTCATACCATTATCACAACGTCCCCCCAATGATGGTAAAGCCTATTTTGATTTCAAAAAGAGGTAAGCTGTTGAATTTTTATTCCTTATTTCATTTTTACTGATTTTTTACAATTAAGGTATTCTATGTCAATAAAACTGGTTTGTGATCTAAAAAAAAAGTTCACTGCCCTACATGTTGGTTATACTGGGTCACTTCATGATTCAAATGTCCATCAACATATCAAAATAGCACAAACACCTCAAGAGTTTTATGAAAAGGATAAGTACTTACTTGCCGATTCAGCATATGCAAGCTCTCCTTGGGTTGTTCCAGCATATAAGGGAGTTGTATCACAGAATGAAGACAACCATTCTTTCAATTACTGTCTAGAAAAATCAAGGGTTAGAATTGAGCATGCAATTGGAATTTTTAAAGGTTGGTGGTTTTCTCTAAGGGAAATGTGAAATAAAATGAGGGATAATCATGAAATTGAATATTTTGTTAGTTGGGTTGTTTCTTGCACAATTTTACATAATATTTTAGCACAAGTGGTGATGAATTATTTTATTTATATGAAGATGATGATCCACCACATGCAGAAAATCTGTACAATTGTGAAATTGGTGAAGATGTGGTAAATATGCAAGAAAAAATTAAACCAATTACTTTGGCATGGAAAGATAGTCAATTTTAAATTTCATCAGTACCATTGATTTATGTACTTAATTTAATGGCATACAACAGAGTGGAGATGTTATTGGTAAAATGAAACTATTTAAAATTAATATTTGTTAGTTCTTTTTTGGTCCTGCTTATTTTTTTCAAAGTACCCATTGACTTTTGAATTAATTTTGGTGGGTGTCATTTTCAAAAATTTGTCACCTACATTAAATAATTTATGGTTGATTTTAAAAGAACATCCCAAATTAGTTATTTATTCATGATTGATAATTTCTGGAGGAGGTTTTTTTGTATGATGAACCATTGTTGATTTCTTCCAAAGAATTTCCATGATGCCAGGTTTTTTTGAAAAATCAATCTCCATTTTCAATTCAGGGAAGTGAAAGCCAAATCCAGAGGGGGTGAAAACAGTTGGAAGGGGATTGAAATCTCTTTTTGATACAAAATAAAATATACCATAATTCCAGGAATTGAGATCATTTAAATCTTGGTGTGGATTATTGAAAAATCCATCTTGAGTGACAATGACATTGGTAAATGATTTGAATTCTTACTTTGGATTAACAGAACTCCATTCAAGCTGACTAAAATTTGGTAATTTGGCTGCTTTCATTTGCAGCTAATTTTGAAAAATGGGAGATTCTCAAGTAAACAAATTTGTCATATTGATGAAGTTTGGTCCGTTGATTATTATCTGTTTCAATTTGATGAGTATTTAAACCTGGCTTTCTGGAGTAAAAACCTAAACATTTTGTAATTACTTAGTAATTATTAAAATAATAAGCAAAAAAGATCACATGCCTGCAGATTTGCCAGAATATGAACCAGGACAAAACCCAATACCTTTCATAATGCCACCTAGGACTTGCTTATTGGTTTTAATTTCTTTTCAATTTTTAGAAAAGGAAATTAAGGTAATAATGAGGCTTTTGAGCATTTGATAGTGGCCAGAAGAATTGTCAAAAGTGGTTATTTCATAAATGATGACAGTTAAAAAGGGCTTTTTGGTTTTATCAATGAGTATATAAGGATGGGGTAGAGTGTTAAGTGATGGAATTTTTAACCATGAGGAATTGGCTGATTTTTTGTCAATTGAAATGGTTGAAAAGTTCTTATATTCTGTGTTTGAATGGCCAAGGTGAGCTATTATTTGTCTTCAATCATGGATGTATTGTCTTTGGCTTTGGGTGAGTTTTCTTTTATGATTTGATGTGGTATTATTATCCTCATGATGTTCTATATTTTATTTAGTCCTAACCATGGCATCAAGAGGAGGAATAATAGCTTCATCATTTTTCAAGTCATTCTGATGATGTGCTGAGTCTGGTTTAGTCCTAACCATGACATCATCAGAATGATTTGAAGAGTGAGAGAAAAAAGGGGTGTTCTTTTTGAATCTTAATGATTATGGAAGGGGAGTGGAATTAAATGATATCACAAAAGAAACCCTTATAAATAATCCACCCCTATATTAACAAATAAATAAAAAGATTAAACAAAAATAAAAATAAAATATATATAAAATAATCATAGGTCAGTAATGATACTCATCAAAAAAAAGGAAAAAAAAAATCATAAATTAAATATGATTATGATTAAAAAATTAAGAAATTAAAAAAAAATCATTAATGATTTATGATGATGATTAAAAAAAAGGGGGGTCGGTAATCATAATAATCAAAAAAAAAAAGAAAAAAAAATCATCATAAATTAAGGATGATCATGATTGAAAAAACAAAAATAAAAATAAAAAATAATCACTGATTTATGATGATGATTTAAAAAAAACATCAATTATTTGTGATGATTAATAATAAGAAAAAAAATAGTCAGTAAATGATTTATCAAATCATAATCATTTGTAAGAAAAAAAAATTAAATTTATAATTGTTAATGGCCTCCAGAGGCTGTTAACAGAAAAAATTAAAAAAGAGGTGCCAAATCAATTTGGAGCAAATTAGAGGACCTACAGCCTGGAACCTCCCAGGAGCTTTTTTGGGAGGTTCCAGGGTGACTGGGGGGTGGAAGGTGATGGGTTGGGTGATGTTGGTGTTGGATGAATGGGTTAAGGTGACTGGGGGGTTGGAAGGTGATGGGTTGAGTGAAGTTGAAGGTGGATGAATGGGCTAGGCAGGTGGGTAGATAGGGAGGAGTAAACTGTTGAAAAATAAAAGTAAAAATGAATTACCTATAATAAAAGAAAGAAAGATTTTTAGAATAATCTATAAAAAGAAAAGAGAGTTTGAGTGAGAGGTGGAGCCTGTGAAAAAAACAAAAATGAAAAATACTTACCTGAATTAAAAAAAAGAGTAAATTTTTTCGGAATAATCTGAAAAAAATAATAATAATTAAATTGAAGAGTGAGGCGTGAAGAAGTGAGAGGTTGAGCCTGTTTAAAAAACAAAAAATAGATAATTTACCTGATTTAAAAAATAAAATAAAATTATTCTTGAATAATATTAAAAAAAAATCAGTTTGAAATAAAGAGTTGGGAGAAAAGACGTTTTTTAAAAAAAAAAAAAAAAAAGTGAACCAAAATAAAAAAAACAAAATTAAAATAAAGAAAAAAAAACAATAAAAATATATAAAAATAAATCCAAAAAAATAAAAAAAATAAAAATGCCAAAATTGAACACAAAAAACATAAAAGAAAAGAAAAAAAGAATAAATTCAAGAAACATATTGAAAAACAAAAAAAAAAAAAAAAAAAAAAAATTTCAAAAACAATAAAATAACATGAAATAAAATTCCAAAAAAAGGAAAAAAGTGCCCATCCACTTGTATTTGGAAAAAAAACCAAAAGAAAGAGAATATGGAGGGAGCCTTCAATTTGAATTGGAAGAGACTTGGACTTTGGTATGTGGTACATAAAATATTGATGTAAAACTTGCCCCAATTTTCAATTTTGTAATAAATTGCAATTAAATTTCAAGAAATAATATCAATTGAAAATTGGTGCCCCAATAATGCATACACATCAGTTTTATCTAACAAATCACCACTTATAACATTATCACATGAAATATACCTAATATGTTATTTTTTATTGATTAATTTCAGAATGTGTTCCAGCTCAGGAATTGGCTTGCTTGATGACAATGCCACTATAGTGAGATCCATCTGGCATTGCTTTCCCTTAAATTCCAATTCCTTATTCCACTTTTCTTTTTCAAATTCATATTTCTGTGTGTGTTGCTTCTCATCAAACTCCATTTGCTTTTGCAGCTTGAATTCTTCAAACCATTACTTTTCCATGTTGCTTGCTTTCTCTTCATTCCACCTCTCCCTGTCCCACTCCAAACAAGCATTTTCACTGGTTTAACTGGCTACGAATAATGACTTTTGTCAGTAGGATTGATCAGAGTAACCTTAAATTCAAAACATTCCTTTGTGGCATGATTCAAGCAAATTTGCATATGTCAGTGCAAACATATCCATTGGCCTTTTCCTAGAACCACTCTTGTCATTCAAGTTGGGTATCAATGCTTGATTACACTTTTGTGTTGAATGCATGATGAATTTACTTTGCTGGTCAAAGGAGAAATAATCAATGATGGATTTCATAAATGTCAGGCTTACACATACTTACTGATTCATCTTGAAGGTTTTCTGATTGAACCAAGTCATCTTCATTATGAAGCCAAGGAACCAGATTGAGAGGTGATTCCAAACCATCATTCTCTTTTAAAAAGCAAATGAGCTTTAACTATCACAAGTAAAAAGAGGAAGAGACAATAACTAACCTTATCAAGCAAAAAATTATCATCATCATCACCATTTAAGCTGTCTTTTTCTTATGAATCATAGCTTTCAATGGGAGTGACATTAGGCTTGTCGTCAAAGAGCACATCCATTTCAGCATAGCAAGGACACATACTTTCAAGCT
>JALGQZ010000008.1:30833365-30835865 GCA_023105745.1 Austropuccinia psidii
TAAGATTATCTTTAAAAGCTATAAATTATCTTATTCGTTGATTAAAACTTATTTAATTAATTCATTATTTTTACTTTTTTGATTTTCCGATTACATCGGCTCATTTATGAATTTTATCAATTTTTATTCTTAAGGCTAAAATTTCTCTTTGTTTTCAAGATTAAATTCCTTACTAATTCCTTTTTTAGAGTATTATGACTTAGTTTGAAAGAGAAGTACTGGGCTGGGCTATGTATAGCACATTCCTTTCCACTGGAGGAATTTACAGTACAGGCCCTGTAATGGCCGCTACTGTATGATCATCAACAATCATTGACAAATTTACAGTGGGGGCCTTAAAAGGCCTACTACTGTAATTTTGAGTGACAACAAAAGCATAAAATTAACTGAAAGAAAATCAATAACATAAAGAATAAACTTATGATAAATTAAATAAAAACACAAAAAACAAAAAGTGATCAAGTACTCAAAATAACATATCATCATAAAAATTAATAACAAAAAACATTTAAAAAACAAGGCTTTTGAGTAGAAGAAAGAAAGTTTTTTCTACTTATTATCTTTAACAAATACAAACAAAATCTTGATTTTAATAATAAAAAGAAAGGAAGAAAATTTTTAATTACTTCTTCTATCCCTTATTTTATTGAGTTAGCTCCATCATTTTATTCAAAATCTTTGTTGAAAAATAATTTTTGGGATATTTTTTTGCAGTTTTTTTGTTTCTGTTGTCACATCCAATTTTCAGATTAAAGGATATTTATGTTAAAGCAGAATGTGGTAAAGGCCAATAGGAATATATGAGCTCAATATAATTCTTCTAAAAAAATTGAAGATTGGAATTTAAAATTGAAGATTGGAATTTTTTAATTTATTTCAAGAAGGAAGGACCACTGAACTGAAGCTCTAAGTACTACCTGTCAATATATAATAAGATTTTATAAAAAAAATGTCTCAAAAATCTTCATTTCCATTTAATATTTTTCAAATATTGTTAATATTATGTTTGATAATATTTTTTATAATTTTGAAATATTCAATAGAAGTGTCTTCAATTTTTTTTCAAAAAAAAAATATATTTTCAACCTTTTATCATATTTTCATGTATCAAGGTACATTATTAGTTATTTACTTTAATAATTGATCCATTTTTTTAAAAAAATGAATGTCTATGTGGTCTTAAAAATCTCTGAGAAATAAATTATTACAAATCTCCATAAAAAGTATTATAAAATTTTTAAATCCCTTGGGAACCCTTGCATAATTAAAATTCAATACTTTAAGCATTATTTGAGAAAATGCTTTCATTTTAATTTAAAATGGCCCTGAAGTGATATTTGCACCAGTTAAAGCTTATTCCCAAAAACCTTTCAGCTTCTCTTTGTGGCTTCTCTATTAAAAATTTCACTTTAATCAATACTTTAAACCTTTAATTAAAGGTCAATATCAAATAAAAACAAGAAATATTCTCCTTTTCTCTGGAAAAACACTTTAAACTACATATATAGTATGTTAAACTAAGCTTTATAAGCTTCTGATAATAAATAATTTATTGTTAATTTAGGCTGAATACATTTATTAAATGGATTTCAACTTCTCAAACCTCTAAAAATCTTTATAAATCAATTATCAGAAATAAATTTGTTGAAAGAACCGTTTCATCATATTCCCATTATTTCAAAAACAACTTCATGAATTATTTTATTTACTTATAGATATTCAGTATTTAATCCTTTTCAATAGATATTTATTTTTTAGTTAAGCTCAAATCAAATTCTTAGAAAAGTCTTTAAAAGGTTCACTTATAGCTTTGAGGGAATTTTAATTTAAAGAAATTGAAAAATTATATTCTAAATAGCTTTAATAATCTTATCATCTTATGTTATATTAATAATAAAATCAAAAAGATATTTTGAGATAATTAATTTTATCAACTAATTAAGTTCAGATAAAATTTTCAATTTTTTTGGTTCATAGAGAGCTCTAAATATATCCTAATAATTAAAAAATAAAATTCAGGAGTAAGAAGTCTAAAGCTAAAATATAAAACTCCCATAGAATACAGAAAACATAATAAAATAAATGAATTCCATGGAAAGCTATATTAATAAAACCATTTAAAATAAGCAGATAATTGTTAAAAATAATGGCTAGCCACATTGATAGATAAAGATTACCTTTCCAGAAATTTTACACAAAGTTTTTCATTATTTCATCTTTATTTTATATCTTGATACAGCTCCTACCCTTCTTTACTTTGAATAAGAACTTTGATTATCTTCTTTATTCAAATATTCAAGGAATAAAATTGGTAAATATGATTAAATCAGAACTAATGATTTTTCCACAATAATATATAAACTGGAGCTAAACTGGTATCAATAAAGATAAAGAGTGGATCCCCCCCCAAAAAAAAACAAAGCATCTTATGTTTTTGATGGTTAATTATATTGAAAATGTTATTATTAATTCATTTTTTTGTATTAAGATCACAAAAAAG
>JALGQZ010000008.1:30840865-30855865 GCA_023105745.1 Austropuccinia psidii
AATTATTTGTTTTTACAAATAACCTTATTTTAAAGTTAAAAAATTTAAATAAAACTTATTTAAATTTTATTTAAAATTAATAATAAAATAAATTAAAAATATTTTTATTATTATTATTATTATTTATTTGGAATTATAGATTTTAAAAGAGAAATTTAATAATAAAAAAAAAAAATTAAAACTTAATTTAATCATTTCAATATTAATTATTAAAATAAAGATTAACTTAAGTTTTTAAATATATAATAGTTTTATATATAAAAAGAATAAAGTTTTCACCTTTAGTTTTAATAATTTAATGTTTTTGTTGTGCCTTAAGGGGAAATAGAGGTAAAAAAAGCTTTATATATAATGAAATTTTACCTCCTAGAGTCCATAAGGCTTATAGTATACATTTACTTATGGTATCCACTTGAGTTTATAAGTATTTTAAGGTTTAGTGATTATTAAATCATTATTAAACCTTCTTATCTCAATATTATGCCATTATTTAAAGTTATCACTGTAACTTTAAGTTTTCTGACATAATAGGCTTTTCAAAAGTTTTAAATTGGTGTACTTTACTATTATCCACCAGTTTTATCACTTATATAACTGTTAAAATGCAAATAAGATTACAGTATGTGATCAGAAATGATCATTTTTGAGCTTTAACTTTGATCATTTATAAATTTTTATTAATTAATGATACAGAAATTGATAGAGTGAATTCTGAGATCTTGAAATTTCATTATTAAACTTTCAAGAGAATTTTATTAAATAATCAAAACTTTATTTATTTATTTTTTTTGATGATTTTTCTTTTAACTCATCTTAACAATAATTTTAAAAGATTATACCTTGAATATAATAATAAATAATTAAATCATTTTTCACATATTATCTATTAAAATCTTAATATCTACTTCTTCTTTTCTTTTTATTAATTTTTGAACCAATTTCAAAACAAATTGTTTAAAATCTAATGTTATTTTTAATAATAAACCTTTATAATTTTTAACCTTTTTTTTTATAAATTGTCAAATAAAGTTTATATCTATATTTTTTATATTTCTTACATAATAAATTTATTTTTTTTAACAAACTTTTTATTATTCATATTTTAAAAGATATTAGTTAAAAATCATTAATATATTTTCTTATCATAAAATTGCATATATTCAGGTTATCTAAATAATTATTTACTTTATAGATATGACATAAAAAAATTTATATGTGTATTTTTTTTTTTTTTTTCATAATAATTAAAATGATTTAATTTATTTCAATTTTTATTTTTTTATTAATTGATTGTTTTTTTTTTTTTTTTTTGATATAATTAAAAATTTTATTCCTTTTTTTTTTTTTTTTTTTTTGACATTTTTTTTTTTACTTATTTTTAAATATAATAATAATAATTTTAATTTTTTTATTATTAAAAATAATTATTTTATTTTAATTTTTTTTTTTTTTTTTTTTTTTTTTTTTTTTTGACCTTTTTTAGTTTTTTTTTTAGTTTTTTTTTTTTTTTTTCATATCTTAAAAGAAGATTCAAAAAAAAAAAAAAAAAAAAAAACTAAAATATATATATATATATATATAAATTTTTATTTTTATTTTTTAATATTATAATTATTTATGATTTTGTAAAATTAATTAATTAAACTTAATTAAAATTATTTTAATATATTATTATTTTTTTTATTATTATTATTTATTATTGAAAAAAAAAAAAAAAAAAAAAGAAAAAAATTTTAATTTTTTTTTCACTTTTTTTTTTAAAAAAAAATTAATTTTAATTAATTAATTAATTTTTTTTTTATTTTTTTTTTTTTTTCTTTTTATATCCTTTTTTTTTTTTTTTTTTTCAATTATTTTAAAAAAAAGTTTTTTTTTTTTTTTTAATTAATTAATTAATTAACTATTTATAAAAAAAAAAATAATTTTTTTTTTTTTTTCATATTTAATATTAATTAAATTATTTTTTATTATTAATTTCTTTTTTTTTAAAAAAAAAAAAAAATTAAATAAAAAAAAAAAGATTCTTTAATTATTTTTTTTTTTTTTTTTTTTTTTTAGTTTCATTTTTTTTTTTTTAATTTATAAATTATTTAATAAAAAAAAAAAAAAAAAAAAAAAAAAAAAAAAAAATTAAATAATTAAATAATTAAATTTAAATTTGAATTTTGAATTTTGAATTTTTTTTTTTTTTTTTTTTCAATAAAATTTTAAATAATTTAATAATATTTATAAAAAAAAAAAAAAAAAAAAAAAAAAAAAAAAAAAAAATGGGTTTTTTATTTTTTTTATTTTATTTTTTTATTTTTTTTTTTTAATATATATAAAAAGATATCTTTTTTTTTTTTCTTAAATAATTAATTTAATTCTTAAAAAAAAAAAAAAAAAAAAAAAAAAAAAATTTTTTTTTTTTTTTTTTTTTTTTAAACTTTTTTTTATTTTTAATAATTTGAACTTTAATTTTTTTTTTAAAAAAAAAAAAAAAAAAAAAAAAAAAAAAAAAAAAAAAAAAAAATTTATTATTATTAAAATTATTATTCAATTAAAATTATTATTTAATTAAAAATTTAAAAGAGTTTTTTTTTAAAAACAAATTTTAATTAAAGTTATATATATATATATATATATATATATATATAAATAATATGGTTCATAAAAAAAAAAAGGGTTTTATAAAGGAATTTAATTATTATTATTTTTTTTTTTTATTTTATTTTTTATTAAAATTTGTTTCCAAAAAAAAAAAAAAAAAAAAAAAAAAAAAAAAAAAGTTGAGTTTGTTTTTATCAATTCCATTGAGTTAATTGATCTTTTAATATTTTTAATTCATTAATTTCAAAGTTTTTGCATTTTTATGATCATGATCCTTTGGTTCCTTATTTAATCTTGATTTAGTTTTTGTTTTCTTTCCTTATGAAATTATAAAATTAAAAAAATAATTAGTGAATATTTTAATTCAAAAATAATATAAAAGAAAATAAAAGAAAACCTTTGAATTTTTCAATGGATTTGTCTCCATTCTCAATGGCCAAACTGTTGCTAGAGGAGAGTTGTACATCTTCCTCAGAAAGAAGGGTAGGATCCACAAAATATGACATTCACTCTTTTGATGAAAGGTTTTTTGGGGGCTAGAAGAAGTGGGTTTTTGAGTCAAAAGATAAAAAAACAAGATGTTTTGGATTTTATTTTTCTAGGTGATGTTTGGAAATTGGTGTTTTGAGTTGGATGATAAAAAAACAAGATGTTGGGTTTTTTTCTGGGTGATGTTTGAGATGCCATTGTATAGTGTGGCTGGTTGAATGTCACACTTGAAAAGGGTGATTTCACAGGATGCATCTGGGCCATTGGGTAAACCCAAAGGGCACTTTTACATCCAGATGTAAATTACATACCAGATTGCATACTATGTTGGGGGGGTTGACAACTGTGCAAATGTAAATTGTGAAAGTTGGGAAATTACATACCCAGTTGGAGATGGTCTAAATAAGTAACTTTCCAAAAAAAAAAAAACACTAGTTGATTACAATAATAATAATTGAATTTTTTTTGAGAAAAGAAACAAAAGTTTCTCTTGTTTTTTGCTTTTTGAGTGTCAAAAAAAACAAGAAGGATTCATTAATATGACTCCTTTTTTTCATGAATAAGAAATATTTGTCTTTTTTTGAAGTAGAGTTGTAAAATTTGTTCAACCTTCAAGTCATTTGTCCTGAAATTAATTCCATTAGCTGCAAATTTTTAGCTTATTTTATCCTTGCATAGTAAGACCAGATCAAAATACCAGTGATGCTTTCAGAATTAAAGCCCTTGATGATCTTGGCCTGCTTCAACAAAATTGAAACCCCATTTTCTCAACTCCAGTATTATTTCAGCCTTAATGATCAATCTCTATAGCCTTCATTCTGCCTGATTAAAGCTAGGTATTGATTGCACTCTGTGATTCCAATAAACTTGGCCTCACTTTGCTGGTTTGTCATTTAAGTATGACAGAACATCATGGAGTTATTTTATTAATTGTGAGTTGTAATAAATGGCCTTTGTGCATCTTTATTTTTAACAAAATCAATTTTGCTTTCATAAAGATTCCCCTGGCAATTGGGCATGCTCTAAAACTCTTTCCTTTGGAATTTGTATTTATCCAGAAAAGTTCATTTGGTGCTTTTCATGGATTCATTCTATTCTTATCATTATTATTATTTGAAAAAAAAAACTCCAATGTGCGCGTTGAAAACATTTAGCTATCCAAATGATGAATGTGTTTTCTTAAGCAATAGTTCTTTAAAATCACGGCCCAACGTTGCGTGATTACTCGTTTCACGAATCAATTGACAGAACTTTGGCGAAGTGGCTAGCACGAACAATATCAATCATATCTTTAGTCTATTTCTCACAAGTAAACTTGTACTCAAAAACATGCCACTCACTTGGTGAAGAAAGACGCAATAGAGCAACTAATGCGCGTAATGCTGACCGCTGTAGTTCTGCTGTTCGTTCATGGTCTTGCTTAACTGAGTTATCCTTTAATTTCAAGTTAATTGTAGCAGAAAAGGCTTCCGCCGATTGATCAAGGCCTGAATCAAGTACGTCAGCAAAGTTGATATCCACTTTTAGAAATAAAACTCACGAGAGGCTATTGTAGCTGGTGCAATATGAGAAAGTCGAATTAACATCAAGTAGCACAAAACTTTAATCTCATCTTCATCAGAAATACCGTTTAGCACCCGGCTAGTAAACTCATTAATGTCAATTTTGTTCATGCAAGTATCCAATAGAGTAAGCATAGTAGAGTAAGCAAGCTGGAACAGAATTATATCCGATAAAAAATGAAATCCTATTAGTAAACGCTTTAATAAAAAAATAAATAGTTAATAATAATTACCTTGCGGGTTTCAAGCCCATCATCAACACGATGTTTGAACGGTCCCATTTCCACAAACCTAACGAGACTTTGATCGATTACCGTCTCTGCATAGAGATTAGGTAAAAGTTCTGGGAGAATATCCCGCACCAAGTTTGGCTTGTTGTGAGCCGCAGAATCCAAAACAGATAACGCAACCGCTCGAACAGAAAGGTCAGGATCTCTAATGTGTGACAAGAATTCCGAAATAAATGGCGCAACATGCTCGTCAAAGCTAGGTGTGTCTTCAATTAACGTAAAACGAACTGCTGTCATGCACGACATGCGAATTTGAGCTGAAGCTGATTTGAGTCGTTTCTATATCAAAGAAATAGCACACATAATTAAGTATTGTGAGATTGCAATCCAAAAGTAGTAGTAGACTAGCCTGTAGTTTAGGAAGAAACTTTGCAGCGTTGGAAAGAGTTAGTTTGCCCAGGCATTCAGCCGCAACGTTTCGCAAAGTTTCTATTTGACCATCCACCTCGTCAAACAAGGGATCCCATAAAGTGTCAGCATGTTGAGCTAGACTTGGCCCTGAAGCATGAACGATAAACTTTAAAGAAAGCTTATAGTCAATAAACAATTTAATTGCCCATAACAAAAATAGAAACATACTTCTTTCAAGGCCTGTAGAGGTAAATGACGATGTTTTTCCTTTTCTTGAATGAGTTTAAATATAAAGGGAAGAAAGACTTGAGTTGCCCCCGTTGCCATATTTCCTAAAAGTTTACTGGAGTAGGATGAGATACAAAAAAAAACATTAGAAAGCATGAAACAATAAAACATACCAATGGCAAAAGCTGCAGCATTTCGGATGTCCTCAGATGGCGAAGCAAATCGATTTAGAGTGCTTTGAAAAATCTCTGGTCGATTTGAAAGATCACTTGAGTGTGAAATATTGATTGAGAAAATTAGCTTTTGATAAACCCAACCATCTCAAAACCAAAAAAAAAAAAAAAAAAAGGCGAACACAATCCGACCAATTTCACCTATACAAAGAAGGCTGAAAAATGTGGAGGTTTTAGTGTCACTAGAGTTTTCTAAATCAGCAGTAAACGTGTCCAACATATGTTGTCCAACAGAGGGTTTTGCACGAATGATGGCACCAATACACCGAGATACTGTGAAGTAAGGTTGCAATCCGGATGACGAATTTGAAGATACTGATCCACGAGTTCTGATAAAGACAGCTGCCTTGACCTGTTCCAAGTTGATGTTTTTCTCAACACAGCCTGTCAAAATCTCAATAAGAGCTTGAGGGCTATCCAATTTGGATTGGACTGATGTAAAGAAAAGTGATATCAATGCATCTAAGGCGGGCCCCTGAGAGATTGATGATGATTTGATAATTTTGAAAACGGGTTCCAGCAATACAGTCTTATTCTCAGGTAATAGATTAGAACTGATGGGAATTAACAATGTAAGAGTTTTTAAGGCTAAGGGTAAGAGTTGTAAATCCATCATATCAATTAACGGATGTAAATCGGAAACCAAAGTTTGAATGGTTTGTGGCTGAAGCTTGGTGTTGGACCGCCTGAGAAGTGTATCAAGACACTCGAAGGAGGAAATTTTGAGAGTGCGATTATTTTTGCGAAGAAAGGCTGCTACTTTAGGGATGATATCGCATAACCATTTATCAAATACCTCGCCCTTGGGGGTAGACGATCGAGCAATTTGAGTGACAACATTTAGTGCGCTACATCTGGTTATTTCGTTATCCAAACGTTGAGTGATTATTGGTAATGATGTACCAAAATCAGCCTCAAATTGGTCAGCAGCATGAATGATTAAATCTTCAAAACAAATGGCAGCGCGCTCTTTAACCTCTTGATCAGCATTGGAGGAAGTCAAACGACCTATGGTTACATCATAGATAGCCTTTAGAGCATTGACGAAATTTGCTGGAGTTGGTGATGTAGGTGTTAATGGTTTAAGGACCTTGATCAAGGAAGATGCAGCTATAAATGCTTCTCTGGCGATTCGATGATATTTGTCATTAATACCAGATATAATTAATTTGATTAGGCGAGGTAGTTCAGGTGTAAAAGAACGAGGGTGATGGGTCTGAAAGAATAAGGTCAAGAATTTGAAAACTTGAATTTTCAAAGAGGTAGCCGTTCCAGAAACAGAAGTATCGGTTGTTTTGAGAGCAGCTTCGATTCGAGCCAATAAATGTAAAATTTGAGTTTCAAGGCCACCGTCTAAAACATTTATCAATTCGTATAATAAAATAAAGCCACTCTGTCTAACGGCGATTGACTTGCAATTTAAGCATCTTATGATTGATTTTGAAAGATAAGGAGCTTGAGAATGTAAAAGTCCCAAAGGGCCATCGGTGCGTTGTTCTTCCATAACAAGTCGTTTACGTTTTAATAAGTTTTCGGTATGACTATGATCGTCAGAACCAAGAAAGATTTTAGTCTGTTTGAGAAGAAGGGTAAAGGTGGCCCAAATTTCTAGTTTGACACTCTCTTCACGCTCATCGAACCTTGATATTAATACAGGAGAGACGGACTGATAAAATTCTTGAAAAAGTTCGAAACGAGTAGCAATTAAGGTTGACAACAATTTGGTAGCCGCTCTTCTTATTTTCCAGGACATATCATCATCATCTGAATATCTATGATTTAATGTATAAGTAAAGAAATGAAAAGATGAGTTGATAAAAGTAAGATGACTTACTCATCACCAAATTCGGCGTCATCTTCGTCTTGGTCATCTTCTGAATGATTTTCATCGAGTTCCATATCATCATCCAGGCCAGCATAATTCTAAATAAATGAGAGCAAAGTCGTTGAGGATGAGAAAGATCAAGCTTTTTTGGCTAAAAGATTTTAATTAATATAAAACCCAATTCTCACGGGATCATATTTGATGGCGTTTGTAGCGACATTAATGAGCAATGCAACAAAATTAGACATTTCGTTAGGACATTTTAGCAACAAGGATTCCAAAGTTTGAAGACTTGTCTCTCTTAATTCATCATCATCATTTTGAGAAACAGAAACAATTAATGGAACTAGTTCTGATAATGTGGTAGCTAATCGATTGGAAGAAGTTCGTGCCAAGACGCCTGCCAAAAAGATACTATTTTTAAGTCTTAAAGGTTCAGAGCTGCGTAAACAAGGTATGAGTGTTTTTGAGACTAGAGCAAAAAAGATATCGTCTGTACAACATCCAGCCAAAGCGCCAAGAGCAGTGACGGCCCTCTTTGAGATGGCAGAGCGAGGGTTAGTTAGAATAGGTAATAAAGCTTTGAGGCCTTGACTCTGAATGGAAGTATTTGATCGAAAATAAGTTTCAAAACGAATGAGTAAATCTGAAAGGACGTCAAGATGACCAATCAAAGTATCTGATTGACATGATAAATCTTGTAGGTGAGTTATGAGTTTGGGAGTTAATTTGTGACAGAGAGTTGGAGCCAATTTTGAATTTGAAGGAATTTCAGTGACCACAGTTCTTAGGGCTTTATAATTTTGAATGAAAAAAAAAGAAAAGAAAATCAATGATGATAAGTTTAGATATTGAAAGAGTTTAGAAGATGAATATAATTAAGGAATCTCAAGCTAACCAAGACAAGCCAAATCTCTTAGTTGTTCGTCATCGTTTGAAGCATATAAAAGTAATTTATCGATAATTTTAGTCATTCTAGAGTCACTGACGCTCCTGACGAGGACGCCAAGACTAAGATTTTGAAAGATTTTCAAGAAGAGAAAATTGATTAGAAGAAGTAGAGGATCACTAAGAGGGAAGAATTAAAAAGATAATTTCGAGGAAATAAGATTTAATTTACGTTTTTACAGCTTGATTTTTGACTTCAGTATTCTTATCTTGAACCAATTCTAAGACTAAATCGACTATTTCTTTCTCGGTAAGATCATCTAATCCTATAGGTCTTTCAGGGGTTGTCAAATGAGATTTTGAATTGAATTCTTGAATCAAATCGGTTAAAGCCATGAATCTAAAGTCTGCATCTGGATTACGCATCTGATGATGAAGATGAAGATTTAAGTTGATAAGATTTAAGCCAAGAAAGAATTTGATAGAATAATTCAAATTAACCTTTGATAGTAGATGTTTAATAGTATATAGGCTTGAAGACATTTTTGTATTAAGATTTAGTACTGAATGAAGGATTTTATGAATCAAGGTCAGATAGAGAAAGTGATATTTGAAGTTAAATTAAGGAGGACATACTAGATTAAGATTTTCCCAAAGGCTTAAATCATTAAGGAATTATATTTAATTTAATTTTTCAGAATGAAGTTTTGAGTAAATTTTTGATGAATTTTAACCAAGTCAAAGACTGATTGAATAGAATTTTGATTCCAAGGTGTTGTTTTTTGAAGATGATCACTTGATAAAATCTCGAAATCTGGATGGAATGCGGTGAATAGTAGAGATCATGATTTGATGAAATCGAAAAGATGGAACCGAAAGATTCGATTAAAATTGAAAGATAGTTAGTTAGTTTTAGATTTTAAAATTTTTTGAAAGCTTTTAACTTGATCGTACTTGGATTTTTTGATTTATTGAATCGATAAAGATGATCAAAATTGAGGATGTTGAATTGATTTTAAAATCTTAAGATTTGAATAAATCGATTAAATAAATAAAAATAATAATTTGAGATTGATGACACCAACTTCTAAGCTGAATTAAGAATGATGACTCAGACTTGAGTGGGTTAATCTTAAAAAGGCCCGGTTCATGATCGGGTTTTGAACTGATTTTTTTTCAAATTAATTTAATTTACTATTAATTTTATTTAAATTTTATTGAATTTTATTTTTCAAAAAGAAAAAAAATTTAAAATTTTTACAAAAACATTCATAGGTTTAAAAAAAAAAAAAATTCTTCATAATTTAATTATCATTATTTTAAAATTTATTTAAAAAATTATCTGATTTTTTAATTTTTAATAAAAAAAAATTAAGTATGGATGACCCAAAAATCCTTTTGGAAATCAAAACCATAATAGTGGCCACAAATGTTCAATTAAAATTTTATAACAAATTGATTAATAATCAAAATCAATTCCTACACTGAAATACACAATGAAATCCATAAAGAAATGAGATTTTTGATGAAGCAAATTTCATTGGTCTCTTCCAGATGGGATGTCCTTAATTCTTTACATTAAGTTAATGTTTAAGTTCTCATGTTAGTAATGGAAATCATCATAAAATTTGTGACTCAACAATTGAGGAAAAGGTTGAGTTTATGATTTATTGTGTATTTCATGAAAACTTTTATGAAAAAGTTGGTCATCTTTTCAATATTGCTAAGTCAACTGCTTACCACATGTCTCAAAGCATTGTGCAAGCCATTTTGGAGGCATTGCATGATTCAAAAATAGTATAATTTTTACTATTTCTTCATCTTGGACTTTTATTGAAATTGGAATTCTGAATTAATAGTTTTTCAGATCTGGAGTGGGAGAGAATCAAAGAGTAATTCAAAGGAAGATGTGGACTTACCAATATCATTGGGGAAATTGATGGAACCCATATTCCAATCATTCCACCCAAAAATGATCAATGGAACTCATATTTCAATTGTAAAGGATGGCATTCCAATTAATTTTGGATGGGAATGGAAATTTTCATAATATAAGTATTACAGCTAACAAATCACATATACTGATTATCCTGCCACTTGTTTTATATAGGTTTATGGAGGTCTTCCAGGCTTGGTATATGATAGTCACACATATTTCAAAAATCTCAAATTGGAAAAGATATACTCAATGGTATTGCCATATTTCCTCAAGATTGTTTACTTATTGTTGATTTGGGTTATTATTATAAACTATCAATAATCACACCTTAAATTAATCAGTATGATTCTGAACACATAAATTTTAATCTTATACACTCTTTAATTAGGTGAGTTAATGATATAGTGTTATTGTATTAAATAGAAATGATCTCGAATTGAACTTTTAATTTCAGAATTGTAACTTAACAAACTTTTGGACTATTATAAAATTGGTTTTGTTGTTTTCTGGAACTCCGGGAAATCCTGCTTTTATACATAACCAAGGTCATGATTTCATTTATGATATTGCACAACCTACTTAATGGACAATGTATTATATTGTCTTTGTAAAATTGGTTTTCCATACCCCATGAGTGACCCATTGCAAAAAATCTTTTGTTAAGATAGTGGATGATATACAACAACATGTGTATTAGTATTTAAAAATTAATATAAAAAAAAAGATATTTTTATTTATTAAATAGGATGAATTTGGGGTTGTTATCTCTTTTTTTTTTCTTTAAATGGTTTGAATTATAAATAAAATTTACATTCAAAGAATTAAAATAGAAAAATTTTTTATCACTTTAAATCAAATTTCTTTAAGAAAATTTCTCTAAATTAAATTAATTAAAAAATATAGATCTTAATTTATGATATGAGCCTCACAAAAAATTTAAGAGAAACAAGATTTTAACATTAGAATTAATACTTACCTAAGGGATTTGGTGTACCTAAAATCATTAAAAAATGTTATAACATATTTTATAGCTCTTGTTTTTAGATCATCAAGCTAAGAAAGATATTTTTTTGCATAAATGGTCAAGAACTATCTTCTTTGTGTTCAATTCTAATCCAAGATGCTCCTGTTCATGAGTTTTATTTGTGATATTTTATTTTAAAGAATAATATCACTTGTTTAATTTCTCAATCTCTTTTAAGAGATATTTAGTTTCTTCAATGTTATCCATATTTTTCTTGATAGGAATAACGTGTGAGAACCTTTGTATTTTTGAGAATTGATAATTATTGAATATCTCCTTTTAATTGAATAAATTAAAATTAAGCAAACAAGAATAGATTAGATTAAATAATATTTTAATATATGTGAAGAAGTATTTATTAAAAAATATCCAAAGAGCTATTTTTGAATCAGTTTAAAAAAATTTATCCTTTTAAATGAAATGTAACATTTTTTTCTGAAATAAAACCTAAATTTTTAACCCTGCTAAGTAACTGGAAAGGTTAAATGCCAAAGTACAGGGGAATATGTCATATTAAAAGAATAATTAACACAATTTTCTCAATTGAAATCAACTTTTCATTTCCTCTGAGTGTCTTGTATAAACCATTTAAACCCTGCTGTCCAATTTTGAATGATTACTCATATTTTCTATTCTTTTTTCTATTATTTTGGCTCCATGTTGTTTAATTATGAATTTTTCTTGTATTAAAACAATTCATCTGAATATCTAAGACTTTCATATCAAGTTCAAAAAAGGAATATTATATACTTAAGACACATTTATTCAAAAAATCTTCATTATAAACACAAATAATTTTAATATTTAATTTATAAATTTGTCTTTTTTCTTTTAAATAAAATAATTTACATTTTAAATTTCATGTATTCTCAATAAAACTTTTTCCTATTCCTATTAAAATTTCTTCTTTCTATTTACATCATTGGGAAATAACTTTTGAGTTCAATCATATGTGATAATTTATCTATTTTTTTCTTACATACCATCCCAGTTGTAAATCATCCTTATTTATTCTATCAATTTTTGCCAATACCTTAATCATGACCATATCTAAGTGATTGATTTGAGCCTTTCCTTCTTCTCACAATTTGGCTTCTTGAGCTCTGAATTCTTCTTCTCTTTCTGCTTCTTTGGATCTCAGATAATGTTCCCAATCCCGCTGTATTCTGTCATACTCCCCTTCTTGCTCCTTACCATGCTAAATTAGCATCATCAAAGGGCTGAGAATATTTCTCAAGTTCTGATTAATATTAATTAAAAAATTTCAATCTCTTCAAGTTGATTCAAAGCTCATTGTTGAAGATTGACTCATTAAATTTAACATCCCAAATGGAAATGAGTTTGAGTTCCATGAACTATTTACTCTAATTTTCAGTGTATTTTCCTCAACATTTGGAAAACTCAGGTCGATTATCATACATTCTTCCAGTTGGTGAATTGCCATTTTCATTGAGTAAAAAATTCTCAGTGTCACCTGTAAACTGCTTTGGTTTTCCATTAATTATGCCTCTATTTCATTCCCCTGATTCAATTCCATTGGAATTCATGCCACTATTATTGGAATCTTAACCACTTTAACAAATCATATACCTAAGAGAAAAGTGTAACACATTAACTTATTATGAAATAACTAGATTAAGGAATTTTAAATACCTCCTCTGTCATATGATTTCTATTCAATTGAAAAAATAAACCTCTTGCTTAAGTTTAATTAAATGAATATTTTATTATTTAGAAAAACAATAATTTTACTTTAATAAATTTCTTTACTCATGATGGAAAGAAAGACTTACTCTATAAAAAGTCATTAAAGCCTTATATTGCCAATCCAATATTTCAAAAGACAATTTGTTTAAAGTAAAATAATCTTCCTTATGAATTTCTTCATTTCAACCTGTTGTTAATTCAATCGAGCTTCTTCATGTGTTTGGTGTTTGTGTCTTTGATGTAAACTTTGACCGAGTGTTTCTTCTTTATTTTTTTGTCTTTTATTATTATTGTTGTTTTTGCAAAAAATATTTCAAAACTGAAATTTAAATAAAAGTAATCTTAAAAATTAATTTAAAAATAATCAACTGAGCTCAAATTTTTAAACAATTCATCTCAGAAAATTCTAAATTTCTAAATTAATTTTTTCAGTTTCTACTCTACGAAAATTTAATTTTTTTTTTTTAAATTTAATATTATTCTTTTGACCGTTTTAGGTTAAAAAATTCTTAAAAAAAATCAAGATTTCTTTAATCGTCAATTAAAGATTTTTAAAAAAAAAATCGATCTTACTCAAAAAATTTAAATTGAATTTATCAAAATTTTACTAATTTGGAAAAATTTTCAAAAATCAAAAATCGAAAATCGAAAATCGAAGATCGAAAATCGAAAATCAAAGATTTCTTAAAAGAAATTTCGAATTCAAATTTTTTCTAATTTCATTAAACAAAACTCCATCAATTGTTTAAACATTTAATTGAATTCTTCTTAGGGCTAGTCAGTCAATTTTTATCACCTTAAAAGAAGAAAGAAGATGAATTCAAATCGCTTAAATTCAAGTCACTCAATTTTTTATTAAATTTTAAAAAAACTCTCAATCAATAGCACTTTCATCATTAGCCGATTCAATTCAAAAAAATCACCATCTAAACTCAAAATAACTCACAAAAAACATCTCACTTTGATACTTTAACATCCATTCAAATAAATAAATAAAAATCATGAGCTCCACATCTCATCCTATCACACCTACCAATCAATCAAAATCAAAAAAATCAAATTCTAGACTAGGTTTACGTCTAAAAAGACAACAAGCAAACCAACAAAAGAAATCTTCATCAGATCCTTTAGTAAGATTCCCTATCGACGTATCTTGTCGAATCTTTACACTAGTCGGCTTAGGCTCAGATGGTTTAGGCGGTCATTTCGATGGTCACTCATTCTCAGCTGTTAAAGATTTACTAAATTGTGGTCTAGTCTCCAAGAAATGGAGAACCAGCTCAGTTATTAGTTAAGTCATCACTTTTATAACTCATCACTTTCATAATAAAAATTAAAATTAAAAAATCTAAATTTTATTCTTAAAACTTGACTAATTTAAATCAATCTTATTAAAATTATTTACAACAAACACAGATTACGTTTGGTTTAAATTATTTACTAATCAAACTTCTCACAATAACTCATTAGATCAAGACCTTTCATCATCCAATTGGACAAGACAAGAATCAAAAACACATTGGGACCTAAAATATAAAGAATTAAATCAAATTAAATCAAATCAAGAAGAATCTTCAGATGAAGAAATCGACCCTAAAACTTTAAGATGGCAAGAATTAAATAAACCTCCAACTAAAGCTGAGTTGAGAGCCAAGTATAAAGAATTAGGCGGTAAAAGAATCAAATTTAAACCCCTCGGTCGTGGTGCTGATCGTACTGGTTGGCAAGATATGGAAGATTATGAATGAAAAAATTGAAAAGGAAAAACTTTCAATCAATTCCTTCTAAATAATTCATCTTGAGAAATCGTTTAGTTTAAATTCTATGCATATTGCTATCCTTTACCACTAAATCATAATTTCTCTGTTTCATTCA